>CAKNYM010044974.1:4855-44749 GCA_932195095.1 Andricus curvator | reverse complement strand
GACCAAATAGTTGTATTTACAACTAAAAAAGGATATTTTTTCAACGAGAAATGGAATAGTTAATTTTTCAATTGAGCAAATTAATTTTCAAGAAAATAGTTAAATTTTCAATCAAATTGATTCATTTTGAACGAAAATGATGAATCTTTAACAGGAATAGTTGAATTTTAAACCAAAAAGTCGATGTGTCAACTAAAATGTTGTAATTAGTAACAGAAGTTGAGCTAGACTCCTAGAGACTACCCGGTTGTATTTACTTTTTACAATCTCAGGCCTGACTGTTTCAAAGGATAGTTTTTCGAAAGCTGCATGGGCTCTCCATTAAAGATTAAACCAGTGGTCGGCACGCTCCTGACCAAGTGAGGGTACCTGGCTGACCTGACCAACGACCTACTTTCTGGTCAGGTACCTGCGAGCTTGGGCAGGCGAAGCCTTTCCTCAGAGGTCCTTTGTTGGAAAATGTGGAAAAATTTGAAATTAAAAAAATCTTCATTTTGCAATCAGAGATTTAAAAGTAATATATATTTGGAATCTAAGCATTTTTCTGATTCCAACGATGTTTTTAGGTTGAATATCTTTTGTCTTTTCATTTTTTGTCGTCTCTTATGTCGGTTTTCCAAAAGTTTAATTTTTTATTTTTAATCTTGTTTTTTACGATTAAAAGAAAATCTATTTGTTCTATCTAAAAATTATCAATAACAAATTTTTAGATCCTTTCTAGGTGCACAACTTTTGTTCATTACTTTTTTTCGCAACTTGTGCCGTTTTCCAAAAAAATTAATTTTTTATTTATAATTTTATTTCTTACGATTGAAATAAAAACAACGCATCCAATCAAAAAATTATTAATGACAAATTTGTAGCTGTTTTTTAGATGAGCAACTTTTGTTGATTCATTTTTCTCATAGTTTGTGATATTTGGCCAAAACTTAAATGTTTCAAGTTGTAATTTTGTTTTTTATTCTCTAATTTTTAATCAAAGAGATACATTTTTAATCAGAAGGATAAATTTTCTACCAAGAAGGTTATTTTTCAACGAAAAAAGATTAATTTTTAATAAAATTTTCAAAATTACGAAACAAATATTTGAAAGTTTGAAGGAATTTTAAATCTAATAGTTAAATTTGCAACCAAAGAAATGAACTTTCAACCAACAATAATAATTTTATATTAAAAAAGTTTAATTTTCAACAAAATAGAGGAATTTTCAACCAAATAATTGAAGTTTAAACGGAAGAAGCTAAATTCTCAACCAAACATGGATTAATGAAATTTTCAGTTAAAAAAATTAATTTTCACTGAAAAAAATTTAAACAATATTATCCAATAGAGGTTAATGTAAAAATGGAGATTGGCCATGCGATGCATCTAATTGCATTGAATCGCACATACAGTTATAGACCGGAATTATTTTTAATTGGAGTTTTGCAATAGAATTTTAATTTATTGAATAATAAAATAATACTTTAATAAATAGTATTATTGAAGAGATTGAAGTGGTTAATTGATAATAAGAAATACAAGTTGTTATATATTATATAATTTGTACCTTTGAACCAAAGTTCAGTAAATATTGATTGTTTAATGGGAATAAAAAGTGACTTTGGACATAAATTAACAATATAATACAAATAATATTTATCGAATTTTTTTGACTGAAAGTACTTACTGCAACTAATTCAATATTTAATGAATAAAGTAAAATATTTAAATTGGAAAATAATGGAAAAAATCACTAATTGTTGAAATAAAAAAATATATTTTGAAATTATATGCATTTAATAGTATTATAAATCAAAAAGGTGTGATTTCTACTAAATTGAAAATTAGCAGAATGATCATTCCGTAATGATGAAGTGCCACCAATTTCATCTTTACGATTTAAATACATTGCGTCAATTCAAATCCATTGAGGTATATTCAATGATAGTTCTACCAATGGCATTTAATTGCAAATGCTCATTTCAACATTTCCATTTGAATACAATTGGCCTTTTTTATTTGCAGGGATGGTAAAAAAGAATGAAAAAGGGCCGTATGCCAAAATGTTGTTTGGAAATTTAGGTTTTTAGGTTTAGGTTTTTTAGGTTTCAGACACTGTCTAGTATTTCGGAATTTTCCGTAAGATTAATTATGTATAGTGCTACGACTGCTCTTATAGAAAATTCCGCAATAATAGACAGTTCGTTAATAGGCCTTATAAGAAAAATAAATATTAAACAGCCGTCATTCTGTTTTTCGATACAAAAAAATTGATATGAAAGTTGATTTATGTTAATTTTTATTGATTTATTATAATTTCTTCATAGAGAAAATTTATCAGAAAAGTTAAAAAATGTATACACGAGACAAAAAGAATACAAGTTTTAATTATATTTTATTATTTAGGAATATCATTCATTTAATTCTAGATGTTACTAAGCGAAAAATATTTCACACTGGGCAGATTTTCTTTTTTTTTCTAATTATAATAAATAAATTTAATTTTAAAATTTTTCAACACGTTCTTTACCTCTGGTTTTTATCATATCAGAGTTACCAACTCCGATCTTCTCTATCGACTCTATCAAATTGTACCCTGTTTAACCAAGTGAGTGACAGGCGGCTGGCAGGTAAGCCACCTTTCATTTTAGTTCCGCAACTCAAACAATTAGGGGAACAGGGCGCGCTTTTGGACCTTTAATTTTAGTTCCCGGGAGGTTAAGGGAAACAGGGCGCGCTGCGGTAAGTCAGTCGAAATCAAATACACGGCATGAGCAATCTCCCACCTCATCTCTGGTATGGTATCCGATGTTACGGTATCCGAAAACCATACAAAATAACTTTTTACGCTTTGCCAACAAAAGTAATCTATAAATACTTGTGACAAAAACTCATTTATAATGTGCTATACGGAATTGTCGTCTTTTAATTGATTTTTAGTATGAAATATGAAAGTTCATATCAGGTACGGTAACCGATACTCATAAAAATACGCCACATTTTCGGTTACATTTTCTCACTTTGCAAAAAAGTTCTTAATTTTTTGTTTTAGATATTGTGAGAAGATAAGACCTAAACAATGATCAAAAGTTGATGAAAGGTATGGGAGATTCGTTTACCGTAACCATCGGAAACATTTAGGGAGACATGTGTATAGTTAAATTTTCTCTACTAATATATCAGATAAATTTAAATATTTCTTATGAATTTTACAGTTTTTGAGTCAAACTTTCAAACTATCAGTTATAAGTTCAAAGATAATTTACTATGTATTAAATACACGTCTCTAAACTTGGCGCCGCGTACGTGGTGACATCCCAAAAAGGTATTTTTCGAATATTTGGGAGCAATTTTCTAAGACATACGATGATGTGACTTGATTTTTTTTTACGATGGTATTGTATTTTCCTAAATTAATAAGTTAGACAAGCTTTATGAAGAAACACTACTTTTTTAGTAACTAGAGGTCAGAGACACAAAAGTGCCCTGTATGTGGAGAATCAGCCGTATATATTCGATTCCTTCGGAATCGTACCGAAGGCCTATGACAAAGCCACCGAACGCCTCCTCGGGTCAGGAGTCTTCGAGGGTTTGAATCATCTGAGTTGCGATTTTATAAATTAATATAAACTAAATCGAACAAATAAAATTGGTCCTTTTTATATTTAAGTCTGCAAATTTCAGCAACTGTTCGTAGGAAATTCGAACTGTTTGTACAAAACTTTGAAATTTATCCATACATTTATCATAGAAATAAGGATTTAATACAGCCTTATCCTTTCATTCGGGGTTCTACAAGTACGGACGATCCCTTTCCCTAGATGCTGTTGAGAGCAACAATGACACCACCAAACCACTACAAAGTTGTAGATGCGGTTACAAGCGATCGAACGCGCAGTGCTTCCGACCATGGGTCGACAATCAGTGCCGATTACCCTAGAGTTCGGGGTGCTGAAAATAATTTAGATGCAAACACGAAAATGAACCGGCGAAACGCCCAAATTAAGTGGACGAATCAACTCAGGGATGACTTGCTAGACTGCTACGATGGCAGCATTATCCCTGCTCACGGAGGCTTTATGGCGCGTATTTACACTCTGTAATGCCAGAAACACCCAGAGGATCAGAACTTTTCGCATCAATCATTTCGAAATCAAGTCGTTTATATCTCGGAAACGAGATATGTATGCGGAGCGCTTCCCCGACCGCTGTATGAATAAGCCGCAGATGAAGAAGAGGAAGCGAGATGAAGACCAACCGTGGAAAGCAGGCTCCTCCTGAGAGATGATCGCGATTTCAGGACAAGAAGGAACATTAATATCTAGGTTCCTCTCAAGCTCCAAGACCTAGCTGAAATGGGTATCTCCCTTTGTGAGGATATCTGGGAACAGTCCGACCTCTGGATCATCAATTGTTCAGTTTATGGTACTGCGGCAGCTTTGGCTGATTCAAATCGAAGGCCAAAACCACCGATGGATCAAAAGACCAAAAGACGCTTGCTTTAGACAGAATTCGTCTCTTGTACAGTGTGTGATTTACTACATAACATCCGGTAGACCGTTCTCGAAAAGAGTTCGAACGTTCGCACAAGAAATGAGAATCTACCATCACACACTGAACAAGTTAAAGCTGCTCTTAACCAAGCAGCATATTGTTGACAAAATACGGGCATTATTTGACGCAAGGAGGAGAATACAGAAGAGGGTGAGATTTGTCATGAAGCGATATACACGTACATGATCCCGAAAACACTGGAGTTGGAAGATGATACTGATAATATCAGCCGCTTCAAAGAGTTTTGCGATAACCTCATAATATCTGAGGAGGAATGTCCATCAATTACTACTAAAGAGGTGAAAAAATCACTCAGTGACCCGACTAACTTTTCCGCTGCAGGATCAGATGGTATCAAGAAGTTCTAATGGAAGAAGTAAACTTCTATACACCAACATCTGGCCCGCACATTAACTTCATATTTAAAGTCGGAAACGCCAATTACGCTGTGGCTGGTGTTAGGACGCACTATACTCCTACCGAAAAAGGCGACTTGTACGACCCAAAGAATTACAGGCCAATAACTTGTCTGAAGTCGTTGCATAAGATCTTTACAGTTGTCCAAAATGACATAATTGTTCGAAGAATTGAGGCTGTGTGGAAAGAACAACGTACTTTGAAAGAAAGTGTAGGCGGCAGCCGAGAGAACCTGCTAATCAGCGCGTCCTGTCAATGGCCTGCATTGACTCCCGGAAAGCTTTCGATTTAGCTTCTCATAGACTTATCATCTGTCTGTTGGAAAGGTTGAAGGACCATCCTATCATAATGAGATACATGTAGAGAGATTGATGCCCCTTTGGAAAACTAGATTCACTTTCTCACCTGGAAATTATCGTGTGACGACGAACGAAGTGGCCTTGTACAGGGACGTCTTTCAGGGTGATAACATGAGCCCTCTGCTCTTTTGCATCGCACTTCTGCCTCTATCTCTCGCATGACGCAATTCTCCTGCATACTTCTTCGGCGACACAAATCATCGCGAGCATAAGTTCACTCATGTATTTTATAAGGATGACCTGAAGATCTATGCTTCTAGTGCAAGCAAACTTCAACTTGCTTTAAGTATCGTCAAGGAGTACACAGGATAGCTTGGTATGAACTTCATATTAGACAAGTGCACCGAAATTAATCTGAAGAAAGGAAATATTATTCGCGTTCCCGATTACGCTGACCTTGTGGATATAAGTGTTATTAGACATCTTGACACTGGAGAGACCTGTACATACCTAGGCGTGCCTCACAGCCGCATTCAGGACGTAATGTCAGTGAAGGAGTCTTTTCGAGTAAGCTGTACTTAGAACAATTCGGTTATGAAGACATTCAGAAGCCTGCGTCCGCCTTTACGGCGTGAGTTGTATAATCGCGGAACAGAAGAATTGATATGCAAGCTTTTATGCATATGCATAATCTTACGTGTGGTGATATCAAGGGCCGTAAGCTCGTTCTTTGTCCATTGAACCATCTCAAACAAGTAGAGTAGCAGCGGGATAGCAAGCATGTTAGTCGCAGATACCTTGTTCAACGCCGGCAGATTGGAAGACCAAATCTCTCGAAGAAGATGCTCGTATCTGCTACGGAGAGACTCCTTCACTAATATTACGTCCTGAATACGGCTTTGAGGCATGCCCAGGTATGTATAAGTCTCTCCAGTGTTAAGTTGTCTAATAACAATTATATCCACAAACTCAGGGTCCTTGGGAGAGCCAGTAATCTTTCCTTTCTTCACATGAATTTTGGCACACCTGTCCAATCCAAAGTCCATCCCAATCTCTCCTGTGTACTTTTCAACGATATTTATAGCAGTTTGAAGTTTGCTTTTAGCAGAGGCATTCGTATAAAATACATGAGTGACCTTATGTTGTCACACAATAATTTCCAGATGAGATAGTAAATATAGTTTTTCGAAGGGGTATCAATCTCTCTATGCATCCACTATGTATGGATGCACCTTCAATATTTCCAAGAGACAGATGATAAGTATGTGATAGGTCGAGTCGAAAACTTTTCGGTAGTCAATCCAGATCACTGGCAGGACGCGCTGATGGGCTGCAGCGTCTTTACAGGCGCACCTGTCAATTAGCATATTCTCTCGACAGCCTGCTACACCTTTTTCCGAGCTTCGTTGTTCGTAGAACTCTCGCCACACAGGCTCAATTCTTCGAACAATTCTGTTTTTTTGCACAGCTGTAAAGATCTTGTACAGTGTGTTCACACAAGTTATTGGTCTGTAAATCTCTGGGTTGGACAAGTTAACTTTTTTCGGTAGGAGTATAGTGTGTTCTATCTCCAGCCACTGCGGAATGCGCGCTTCCGACTATAAATATGAGCTGAATATGCGAGCCAAATGTTGGTGTGTAGAAGTAAACTTCTTTCACCAGAAGTTCTTCATACAATCTGGTCCTGCAGCTGAAAGGTTCTTCGTGCCTCTAAGTGCTTTTTTCCTCTTCGGCAGTGATTGATGGACATTCCTCCTCAGATATAATGAGGTTGTCGCAAAACTCCTTGAAGCGGATGATATTATCAGTATCTACTTTTAACTCCAGTGTTTCTGGGATCTTGTATACCTCACTCCAAAAAGTCTCTACTTCGTTGGGCTTGAATGGACTTTTGACAGAAACAGTATGATCACTGAAGAGGCGCAATGGGTCAGCGAGAAACTGTTGATTCTTTCTGATCCATCTCTCCCTCTTCGGTATTCTCCTGCTTGCTTCAGATAACACCCCTATTTTGTCAGCAACATGCTGCCTGATTGTCAGCAGCTTTGACTTGTTCAGTGTGTGATTGAAGATCCTCAGTTCTAGAGCGAACTTTCGAAACCTTTCCATGAACGGTCTACCATATGTTATGTAGCCAATCACACACTGAATACGGACGCATTCTGTCTTGCCCATCCAATCTTCTTGTTCAGTTGATGCAGGCGTCTTTTGTTCTTTTGATCCATAGTCGGTTTTAGCCTTCGATTTGAATCAGTCAGTGCTCTCGCAGCACCATAAACTGAACAATTGATGGTCCAGATGTCGGACTCCTCCGAGATATTCCCACGAAGGAAGGCATCCATTTCAGCAAGATCTTGGGCCTTAGGAGGAACCTGCATGTCAATGTTTCTGCTTGTCCTGAAATCGCTATCATCTCTCAGAAAGTGTCTGCTTTGTGCGGTTGGTCTTAATGTCGCTTCCTCATCTTCGGCTGCAGCTTGTTCGAGCAGCGGTTGGGGAGCGCTCCGCGTACATATCCATTTTTCAAGAGGTAGGCACGTTGATTTCGCAAAGACTGACGCGGAACGAGCTGAAGCTCTGGGTATTTCTGGCACCACAGTGTATGCATACGCGCCATAAAGCCACTGTAAGCAGGGATAATGCTGGTATCGTAGCAGTATAGCAAGTCATCCTTGAGTTGATTCGTCCACTCAATGTGGTTTCGCCAATTCGTCGTCGTCTTTCCATCTAAATTATTTGAAGCACTCCGAACTCTAGGGTGATCGACACTGTTTGCCGACCCACGAGCAGCTAGGGAAAGGGTGAGTCCATCCTTGTAGAGCCCCGTATGCAAGGATAACGCTGCATGCTCTGAGAGGTCGCCTGGTATCCCAGAATCACCGTTCAAGACACCTCGCCCAGGTGCCATTCGGCTTTTGGCGCAGTTGTTACGCATTTCTCTATATTTCCTCTATATATACTATATATATGACGTGCGCTGAAAAAAGGAAGCTTACTCTAAAAAAATAGAAATCGAGGTTTTTACACCTTTCGATAGTTTTTGAGTTGTTCTTTTTAATGAAACCATCGAAACAAAATTTCGAGCTTTATTATTGCTAATAATTGAGTTGTTAGGTACCCGAGAAATCAGGCTTTCGCTTGAGAGCTCGAGATCCTGTGAAACACCTGCCACCACTCACCACTACATCTCCGCGTCTCATCTATACCCGTCCGTGAGCAGCGTCTACGACTTATCTCTTTCCTCGTGAGAATGAAAAATCTGACTTTTCAGAGTAAGCCCCCTTTCTTCGGCGCACGTCACATATATATTTATAACTTTTTACTTGAAGAATTCGAATAATAGGTTAATTTGAATTAACTTGGAAACTTTCATCGTCTCTTATTCCCTGTAATTCTGCATAATTTTTATTTTTCTTGTTCCATTTTGATTTCCCGTAATTTATATTACAGTTCAAAAATTTTTTAACAAAGAAAGGGATACGTCTGATGAAAAATGAAACTTACAAAAATATGAGCAAAAACCCTGAAATGAAAAAAAGTTTTAAATAGTTTCCTCACCCCCGCCCCATCTAATATTCTTTTATCATATCCAATTATCTACGGCATAATACGGCATATGGCATTACGGCATATAGGGCATAATTACAATTATCAACGGCCATACCACGCTGAAAAACCCAGTTCTCGTCAGATCACGGAAGTTAAGCAGCGTTGGAGGCGGTTAGTACTTGGATGGGTGACCATTCAAGAATACTGAGTGTTGTTGGCACATCGTGGGTGTGGTGAGCCCACACTTGTAGTTATTTATAACTACAAGAAAACTATCCACCTAGAAACACTACCCTAATCGGGTAGTGTCACGCCTACCCTGAAAGGGAAATGGCTTAATGGTATACATTCCTTTCTATCATCGGCATGTCTAATCCACAATCACGCCTATTATTTTCAATTCTGTTTCTATTCCTATTGTTATGTCTCCTATTTCTACACTTAACCAAGTCTATCTTTTTCTATCATTCACATTAATCCTTTTAACTCCCTCTTTTGCTAGCCAAATTCCATATTTTCCTATCTCTGTCTTTTTATTCAACATTAAAGACAGAGCAGGGTTCTGTTTCATGCTAAGATACCTTGGTTCGGTAATGCAGATCCACGCGCCAGTTACCGAACGAGCAAGGTTCTGCTCCGGGATTTAGTTACCTTTAGTCGGCAATGCAGATTTCTGCACCAGTAGCGCGAGTTATTTACTGAAATATTAACTAACAAATTTACCGCTGTCCCTGTTTTACCCAGCGAATTGCGACGTCATCCATTCTATGAAATATCAAATACGTTCCAGTGATAAGCTTACAGTATCGCCACAAAATTATTAATTATTATTATTATTATTATTAATTATTAATTAATTATTAATTAATACAAAATTTATCAACATCCCTGTTACACCGACCGAGTTGTACGTTATATATTGGTGTGAATATCAACTAACGTTCTATTTTATGCGGATGCCCACTAAAGTTCGTTCCTGGTCGAACGTGAGTGCAATTTGAATCCAACTATCCGTAAATTAAGTTTAAATAATACTAAACTATTAACAATTAATTAAGGCACATACAGTTGAATAAATACACTGTTTTTTAACTTCTAAATAATTTATTATTCACCAAATTTTTTCAGTTGTTCCATATATTTAAGTTCAAAATGACTGTAGGGTCCTCCGATGTAATAAAAATAAATCCTTTTTGCCTTGGCCGCTTTTTTCATCTTCTCGAACGTATCTTCATAGTTAGGATCATCAAAAAATTACATTATTTTTTTGGGTAGGAAGACTGCGAATTGATTCTCCAACTCAGTTGAAATGCTTGTACTATTTTTTGTGTAAACTTTACGAATTTTGGAAACGGTGTACTCCTTTTTTGGAGAAATTTCAGAGAGGGGCTTCGTAGGCAAGACTCCATCCATTCGGCCCCAGGCACGAGACGTACATGTGAAATAATCTGATTGGGTCGCGCGACCCACACTACCACAGAGTGGGGGAAATTACAAGTATAGATCCCTCTCCAACACCAACACCAACTAACAACTGCTCATAAATCAAATTTAATTTTTTTAAAGAAATTTATTAAGTTACATTCTGAATCTGACTAACACAGAGAGTGAGAAATTTTATATGAAAATGAGATAACTAAGTTTTATTATTTCAACTCAAGTACATGAACGCGTAGTAAAGATTAGAACTTTGAGGTTAGGTTGACAGCGGACTCAAAATCCAACCACGTGTTTTCTTCAAAAATCATCGTTAAGAAACAAAATTCGATTCAACTAAAAAAATTTACCAATATCCCTGTTTTACCGACTGGGTTGTGACGTCATATATTGTTAGAAATATCTTATGATAGATATAGTTAATGCTTTCCTTACACCATCGGTGATTCAGATACATACCCTGGACACTAATCCGTCAACCGTAGTAGTAGTAGTTATTTACTACAAGAAACTATCCACCTAGAAACACTACCCGAATCGGGTAGTGTCACGCCTACCCTGAAAGGGAAATGGCTTAATGGTATACTACTACTACTACTACTATGTATGGTAATTTCTGAAAACATTTATGCGAGTTTTGGGAAACTGCTTTCGAAATCCTCTTTGAAATGAAACTCTTTTTCCGCATTTGAAAAAAAAAGTCAACCAGTGTGGGACTTTTCGAGATATTTCTTGCTTTCTTGTTGAAAACCCAAATTTGAAGTTTATGCTTATAGTATTTTTTTTCTCAATAGTATGCATTTATACATCCTGTTTTTCACTTTTTTAAATCCTTTGGGATCGGCCTACTCATGCCCGATTCGAATCAACCTGATATTACGGAGCAAACCGAGCTTAGGGAGATTCGTCATAAAAATGGCAAATTTACAGGCAAACCGCGCCGATGTATACGCGAGCCCTAAAATCCCAACATTTTATAAGCAGGATCCATCTTGTTGGTTCGTCATTGTCGAAGCATCGTTCACGCAGGTGCGAATTACAAATGAAAAATTAAAGGCACATGTACTTATCGCACAATTAGACCCGGACATTGTCGTACATGTAAAAGGCATAGTCAATATCCAAACCCCAGATTTGTAATCGCAAATCAAAGCCAGGCTCATTACAACATATTCAATTTCTATCGAAACTAGGCTTCGACAGCTTTATAAACTTGCTTCGGAAAAAGCTACCTTTAGAACATTATTAGAAGACGGTACCTGCAGACCATCGAGCAGTCCGTGGGCCACTCCAATACACATGGTCCGTCAAAAGGACCACGAATGGCGCGTCTATGGTGACTACTGCAGGTCAAACACCGCGACCGTGCCTGATAGGTATCCTATTTCGCACTTAAGCGATTTTTCCAGAATCCTCTGTGGCAAAAAGATATTCTCAAAGATAGACCTTCACATGACATATCATCAGATTCCAATCGCTCCCGATGGCATTCCAAAAACTGCTATTATCACGCCATTCGGTCTCTTTGAATATACGAAGATGACATTCGGGTTGCGAAACGCGGGTCAAACTTTTGAACGGTACATTCAACAAGCATCCACCACATTATCTCCTACACTGGTCGACACCTTTCAACATTTTTATATATCTTACTCTAAAGTTTGAAATTTTAAATACTTTTTCTGTTCTTAAGTTCATTTTATCTTGTTTTTCAGAATCTTCATACATAATGTATAACAACTACTATCAACGAATTGAAACTCAGTATGTTATTAATATTATGCATATCATGTATAAGTGGATTCACACACGAAAAGATTTGGAGCATAAATTCAATCAACGTCGTTTTCTTCTTAGATGTAAAACTGAACGTATTTTACCTGTTCATTCGATTAACTCAAAACATAAATCTAATTTCTCTCATCCAAAAAATATTGCTGAACTTGAAAAAAAAATTTAATTCAAAATCAAAATGCTTAACCAAGAAATTAAAGATATTCATAATGAAATTAGCTTTATCACTAAAAATGCAACTCACTTAAAATGCGCATACGTGATTATGTTGATATTGAATACTGCGTTTTAATTTTTTGCATTTCATTATAAAGAACTTGTGAATTTTTTTATTAAAAACTCTGCAAAGGAATTTGAATGGACCAAATTTAAATGTTACCAACCTCCTCTTTTTAAAAAACTAATTCAAAAAGCTTAATAAATTTAACTAACAAAAACATACTAAACAACATTGGTTATTTTCTCAGTCCAGGTAAAAAATTTTACACACAACCACTTAGTAAGTCTGTCATTGTAGAAAAAACTCTAGCTAGTGTTGAAGAAAAAATGGTATCTTACATACCTCAGAAAGATCAACATAATTTTAGAAGAAATATTAATATTTATGCAACCAAGTCATTCTTATGAAAGATCTCATCTTTTAGAATTTAGGTTTTGAAACTAAAAGTTTTTTATCCCATAATGAATATCTAATCACTACTGAAATTGATAAGAATAAAGCCACGGTCATCATGTTTAAAGATCAATATATCGAAAACTGTAACAATATTTTTAGCTAAACCTGTTCAATCCATTTTAGGAAAAAACTGATCATTTTATCAAAGATAGATGGCATTTTAAGAGTAAAATTGACAATGCTTTTATTCCTAACAATAATAAAATTGTTTTAATAGACATAGAATCTATGTACACAAGTATTACTCACACTCTCATAATTAATTGTATTCAAATGAACTGGCCCGAGATCTCTGAACACATCAATATGCCTAAAACCAAATACTTACAATTAACTAAATTTTGTTTAAAAAATTTCTATTGTAAATTTAACAATATATTCTACAAACAAACATGAGGTATCCCTATGGGATCCCCGATTTCTTCTGCTCTTGCTCACTTAGTTCTTGAAAGAATTGAACAAAAAGTCATATCTCAAATCCCTTATGAAGTCACTTTTTTTCGTTATGTCGATGACATCTTCACATATGTCGCTGATGACAAAATTGAGGATATGCTTTCTAGATTTAATAATTACCATCCTAAACTCAATTTTACTGTTAAAGTTGAAGAAGAAAATCAAATCAACTTTTTAGATTTCTCTATCATCAGACATGATGATGTTGTTATAACGAACTGGCTTAGAAAGCCATCTTGGTCTGGTAGATGTCCTAATTTTTTCTCTTATTGTGATATAAAATGTAAAATTAGTGTGATGAATAACATGATCGATAGAACAGTTGAATTATCACACAACAGTTTCACTAATACGAATATACAAATAGTCAAAAATACCTTAAAAAAAACAATTTTCCAAACTCTTTCATTGACAAATATGTCAACAAAAGATGATATCTTATCAATTTCAATATCTCTAATTATCCTGTTTCAAGTACACAAAATAATAATTCCGCTCATCCTAATATAGTAGATTCTTAGTTCTTCCTTTTCCTATGGATTTCTGTCGAAATATAAAAATTTTTCATAAACAGTTTAATATTACTCCAATTTTTCAATCTGAAAAGAAATTTTCAATTGTTTTGGCAATCTAAAAGATCCAATTAAAAAAGAAAACAAAACACATATTATTCTTTCAATGGATTGTCCTGAATGTAATAGCTGATGTATTGGTCATTCCGACAGATATTTTCATGTACATATTAGGGAACATACAAATTATTGTAAACATGATCATCGTGGTACTGCTTTTTCTGAACACTTCCATAATATTGATGACCTTTTTGATTTCAAAAACGCAAAAATTCTTGCCATAGAGTTTAATTACAGATAAAGACTTTTTAGAGAAATGTTTTACATTGTTAAACACCAAAACTCAATTAATTTGAGCTTGGACACTCAACATATCAGTAAGCTTTATATTGATTCAATTTTCTAACAATTTTCAACGCTTTCATTTATCTACAATTTTTAAACCAATCTCCATGTTTTATTTTCAAGCAATATCTTGTATTTTCAACCGCCATCTTTGTTTTTTCTATTCTAGTTGCTTTATATTACTATATTTTAACCAGTTTGCTCAGATATGTGTCTTTTTTGTACAACCTGCATATCATAAGTCCTTTCTTATATGTACTCCGTTTAATCTTTTTCCTCGCAACCTTACAATTAAATTGCTTTTAGTTTTTTCTCTTGGATTGGGGACGACATGTGAGTGCTCCACAAAAATCTGTTCAAAAATGTGTAACTATAATCCCAATCTACAGATATGGACTCAATCTTGGTGCTTGTACCACATTTTTTAGGTACTTCGCCTTTCTAATTGTAAATCTTTTTTATCAATATATTTTTTTCAAAGTAATACGTGGTTTTTGTCTTTATATATCTTTTATTTGGGAGCAGAAGAGGATGATTTCCTCATCGCGTCTTCGAATGACGAACAGCAAGAGAGGCATCTAAAGTTCGTCTTTTAATGGTTAAAAGAATATTCTCTTCGCCGTAATGTTTTTAAGTCAACGTGAACTGGAATTTCTAGGTCACCTTATCAATTTCGATGGTTGTGCGCCTACGTCCGAAATGGTTCAGGCTATCACTAACTTTACCAAGCCTAAAACCGTCGTGGAACTCCGGAGATTCTTGGAAACGGTTAACTTTTATCGTCGAAGTATACCATATTCCGCTGAAGGCAAGCGCCACTGAATTGCTTTCTAAGCGATCCGCGTAAAAAGGATAAAAGGGTTATTCCCTGGACGGCCGAGGCTGAAAGTGCATTCGAACAAGTCAAGCAACACTTAACTAACGCAACACTCCTCGTCCGACTTCGGTATGGGAGCCTCTCTCGAACAACGATTCGATGGGACATGGAAATCGCTAGCTTTCTTTTCAAACAAATTTTTACCACCTCAGATTAATTATAGCGTCGATGATCACGAGCTGGTGGCTATTTATGAAGCCAATCATTACTTCAGGTATTTCCTTAAAGAAAAAATCTTCAAAGTCGTCACCGATCATAAGCCTTTAATTGCTGATTCCCTATCACGAGCTGAGGCCTTCATCATTCCTACCGAGTTCAGCATCATTGGGCTAGCCGCAATTCAAAATTCTGACGAAGAACCGAAAGTTCTCCTCAAGACCCCAACTGTTCCCTAAACCTAAAGAAAATGCAATGGGACTTGGGAAAGTCATCGATCTATTGTGACTTATTGGGCGAAACTTCACGTCCATACAGTCCAGCGGAACTTCGAAAACATATTTTTCACCTATTTCACGATCCTGCGCACCCAAATGCCAAAGTAACCGAACGGGTTATTCGGAAGCGCTACGTCTGCCCTTCGATGCGTCGAAATATAATGGACTGGTCCAAACAGAGCATGGCTTGTCAGCATTTCAAAGTTTCGCGTCAGAACCAGCTTTCACCCGCTGATTTTGTGGCAGGAGGCGGCCGTTTTCGTCACGTCCATATGGATACCGTAGGTCCATTGCCTTTAAGTAACAAAAACCATTATTGCCTTACATTGATCAATAAATTCTTACGTTGGCCCGAGGCAGTGCCTCTTCCCAACATTGAGGCTCATACGGTAGTCAGTTCGAAGCGCAGGTCTTCAAACCCTTCCTGCAACTTATCGGATGCAATCGTATTCGCACTACCGCTTACCATTCTGCCACAAACGGCATAATCGAGCGTTGGCATAGATCACTAAAAGCAGAATTATGTGTCATTTCGACCAAGAGTGGTCTCAAACTCTTTCGACCGTCCTTCTCGGACTTAGGTCTAACGTAGTAGACATCGGTTCGTCACCCGCTGAATTCGTTTTTGGCACCACGCTACGAATTCCCAGAGAATTTGTTTTTCCTGACGATTTTGATCGAAATCTCAGTAGGTCATGCATGTAAACGGAAAAATTTTCTATATTTGAAGACAAAAAGGTTTATTCGCATGTTTTTATGCGCAATCACGCCAGGAAATCTCTCGAGCGGCCAAGACTGTTCCTCATAAGATCATCTATCGAACCTCTGATGACGCATATGAAATTGATGTTAATGGCGCTTCACGTCAAGTGTCCATTGAACACTTCAAACCGGCATTTTTTATGTGCTATGATGTCAAGAGTATTTTGCCAATTCGAGAAGATTCAGCTAACGGAACTGGTTTAGTTCCTCCTCTGCGAACGTATGCTAAAAAGAAAGTTAACTTCCAGGTTTAAATGCCCTATGTGTGTCATTTAATTTATTGTACCACCTTTACACACGCATTACCGACTTGCATTCATTTGAAATAAATTTCAAATGTAATTATTATCAAGTCCATTTAATTATGGCCATGCATTTTGAACTTGATATCGCAACCTGTTTATATTCTTTCGCGAATCAGGCGCGTTGCATTTTTCTTTTCAAACTCTTTTACACTCGTTATTGAACAGTCGCCTAACTAAAGTTCTTCCATAACTTTCAAATTTTAAACTATTTTTTAGCAATTTCGTACCTTTTTAAATCTTAATGATTTCAAGCACGTTCGAAAATGTAAAGTCTTAAATATTTTTAGCATCTTTTGTAATTTCTATTACTAGATCTTAAAAATAATCTTCGACTAGTATCCGTCGATACAAAATTGTAAATAATCTGTCTAATCAAATATTGTATATAGTAGCCATGAAATTTGCGCAAACAACCATGTCAATATGATAACGTTATAAAAATGTATTATCTTTTTACCTTGTAAATACTGTGATCCAGTAACGCTTATACTCTGTTCTCTTGTATTTTCTTGTTTCGTTAAACACTCGGGGGGGGGGGGGGGTACTGTAGGGATATACTTTACTAAGCGTTCTGTAGTGCCCACTATGGCATTTCAGAGATCTGCCTTACCAAGCGTTTTGTATACCGCACCATAGGACCGTAGGAATCTACCTTACCAAGCACATTGTAATTACTCGTTCACGAGAGAGTTACACTCTATCGTCTACCTACTCCTAGTTCCCGCATTGACCCAATAAAAGTCTGATTTTCGTGTTTGAATTCTGTGGTAATTTATTTACCCTTCTGATAGTGGTTATGGTAGTATATTTTTGAGTAAGATATTTACATTATTTAATTATTATTCAAACCATAACTACTACCTGGTGACTTCTACCACAAACCTGCACAACATAGATTGCACGCGAAACTCGTGGCGAACAGCAGGCAACTCGCGATTGGCAACTTAACACGGAACAGATACATGCTGGACGGCTAAGCGTCCAGGATAGGTATCTGTATTACCGACGGGCACCTGGTCGGCGAAACAGGGATGTCGGCAAATTTGTTAGTTTAATGAAATTTTGTTTTTTCAGCGATGGTTTTTGAAGAAAAAAGAAGGTTGGATTTTGAGTCCCATGTCAACCTAACCTCAAATTTGTAATCTTTACAACGCTTTAAGTACTTGATTTAAAATAATAAAACAACTTAATTATCTCATTTTTAATTCAAACGCACACTCTGTATTACTCAGAATCAGAATTTAACTTAACCCACTGCTACACGCTATGATAGATGTAACGGATTTTTGTATACATTTTGTATACAATTTTATATTATTTTTGTTTTTAAATTAATTTGGTATACATTGTATATATTTCCCGACTAGAGAGTTCAGGGCGCTGTGACGTAAAATCGTTGGGGTTTCCCCAGAGAAACGATACTCAAACGATTTTTAATATTTGTAACTAGACAAGTAATGTTTTAAATTCAATGATATTAGGAAACAAAATTTAATGTTCATTCATTAGTGAAATAAGTGTATAAACATAATTATCCAAAATAGAGGAAGCGTAAATAATAAGAGTAATAGTTTCTTGTTAAAACCTATTGTTATTGATATGCATACATAAAAACTGAAGATTATTTTATAATTCATTACATTTTCGTAGTCTGGGATACTGATAATTTTCAACTTAAAATTTCAAACTCCTAACACACAAACACACATACACACTCATAAATACAAACACGTGCATGGTTAATCATATATTATAAACTAAGGATATGCATACATAGAAACTAAAGATTATTTTACAACTCATTACATTTTCGTTGTCTGGGATACCGATAATTTTCAACTTCCAACTGCTTCTTACACACAAACACACATACACACTCATGCATACAAACACGTGCATGGTTAATCATATATTATAAACTAAGGCGATTATAAAACAGAGAGAGAGAGAGAGCGACGAAAAGAGAAACGATGCGAGCAGACGAATGACTCGTAAAATCGCAGATATAAAATACGTATCCTTACTTATAAAAGATATAATGTAGCGAGTTGTGACGAACAAGATTGAACGCAGGATGCAAGATCGTCTTAATTACCCCGCGATCATAATACCCACTGTTTGGCTGCTTCTTACCGTCATCTGAAATTTTGGAGAGTTAGACTTCGTTTATTTTTCTTCACTTTATGCATTCTCGGAAAAGGGGCAGCATCTGAAATAACTAGCAATTAAGTGACTGATCAACGCTAAAACCACCCACCTTGAAGCACGTCTTTTGGTTGTCGCAAAACGGTAGACTTAATTTTACATTTATTTGATAGTCTTTTGTGAAAATTCACGACAGTGCGATTATTTTCTAATAAATTACCCGTAAAAAGTTTGCTAAACGCGCACAAAGAATAACCATTACACATATGATGAATAAACATAACACAAAACTGACCACACACATCCGAAGACGCACTTTGTAATTGCATTGTATAAGGTGCAATTTCCTCGCAGACGATGAAGATGTTGAGGAATAACAGGCGGCAATCCATAGCTGTCAAAGTACGTTCCTTGGCCATTTTTACTCACATGCATGGCAATCCAGTGCGATCCAGGTTTCTTTGCCCCATCAAGGTTTGCAACTATACAGGTCGGTCTCATCCAGATTTTCGGAATTCGATCCGCTGGAAACGCCCCATCTGTACACGCTGGTATAGTCCGAATTACTTGAAGAACCTCCAAAATATTCATCCTTTTTTCCCGGATTGGCAAGCGATGCTAAATTTGTTAATACCTGGTTTACTTCACGTGATGTAGATTGATCATTGATTTTGTATATTTTTGTATACGGAACGTAAAGAGTACTTGAAAAAAAATTGTATTTCAATAGTTATTGCAATTAAAGTGTAAGAAAAGTTATAGTGACTTTAAAATATAAACGAAATCTTGTAAAATCTATCATTTTCCTCAAAAGAAGGACTTATAAGGTATAGAAAGTCTATAATCATTCAAACAAATTCCAAACCCCCCCCCCCCCTCTAACTCACCATTCCTTCTCCCAATGAACTCTAGGTATCATAAGAAATATTATATTATATTATATAATATTATAATTATAACCCTGATGTGCTGGGGGAAACTAATGTCAGATTCGTATCCAGCGCACCAAAAGACATAGATATCATGCTGACCTGTTTCTAGATGATTTCAATACCAAGGGTTATTCTATACCCGAAACAGCTGATTTTCTAGCGAATTTTCCGCGTCTAGAGGAAAACCTTTAGGTTTTGGGGGAAAGTAATATCACATTCGTATTCAGTTCACCATAATACATGAAGATATAACGGCTTGACCTCAACATTCTCTGCATTCTCGCTCAAGACACTTTTTCTCAAAGCCTGTGTAATAGATTTCCTTTCTTGGCGTTTGTTAATAGAACTGATGAAGAAAGTGAAAAATTGGTACTGGGTACCGCAAAACGTGACTGTAGGGACCAGAAATACGTGCACTATCTGTTTGTTGGTCTGAATAACGAATACCAGAAGCACTCAAATGTCAGCCAACGAGTATTAGCCGCGCATTTCCAGAAATTACGAAAATGCGGTACGGAGAATCGCTTAGCGTGTAGTTATGGGTTAATAAATTTCAATTGAGAAAAATAATCAAATCTGATTTATGAGCAATGATCGTTTCTTGATTTTGGTGCCGAATGAACAGGCAACAGGCAGGCAGGCCATTGGTTCCTGAATCGGTGGGAGAGGGATCTCTACTCGAGATTTCTTCCAGCCCGTGGAAGAGGAGCGGAGAGGAATCTCCACCTGATATTCCCCCCACACCGTGGAAGTGTGGGGCTGCGACCGAAGCAGATTATTTCACATGTTTGTGCCGTTCCTGTGGTATAAAAGCAGCATCAGGTTTCGGCGGACAGTCTGTCGTTGAACGCAGTGCAAAGTTAAAAGATGGATTATCAAAATTATCAGCTCAGGTGACCGTATGGATGGAGTCTTGCCTACGAAACTGCTCTCTAACATTACTTCAAAAAAATGAAGTACGCCGTCTCCAAAATACGTTAAGTTCCACAGAAATTATGGTACCAGAATTGTGGCTGAGCTGGAGAATCAATTTCCAGTCTTCGTACCTAAAAGAATCATGCAAATTTTCGAGAATCCTAACTGTTATGATACATTTGAGAGGATGGATAAAGCGGTTAAGACAAAAATACACTATTTTCATTTCATCGGAGGACCCTACAATCATTTTGAACGTAAATATATGGATTAACTGGCAGAAGCTTGTGAATAATAAATTATTTAAAAGGTAAAAAATTTTCGATTTATATAACCATATGTGCTTCAATTAATTTGGAATATTTGAGCATTATTCAAATTTAATTTACGGATAGTTGTATTCAATATTCAATCGCTTTCCCCATTGCTCCTAACAGCAAAAAAGCAGTTGCATTTTCAACAAAACAGTTGAATTTTCTATAACAATAAAATTGTATTAAAAAAGATGAATATTTAATTATTACCCTGGTAAAAAAAATATTTTGCAAATTCTCTGCAAATCACTTCATAATATCCCTGTAATAGCTCTGCAAGTACTCTGCAGAGGCCTCCTGCATTCCTCTCCCATTTTATCAAAAATGTACGCGAAAGTCTACCTTCGTGAAAATCATCCTTAATGATAAGGAACTTTTTAATGTGGAAATAAATCATAATACAATTTTATGACTATGTTATTCATGGTATTATTTATCCTCCCCGAAATGACTTAATTAATTGTCACTTTAAAAAATGTTAGTACAGTTACTCAATAAGTATTCAAAGAGATATTTGTTATTTTGACGTGAAATAAATTAAAAATATAACAAATATCTAGCTACAGGAAGCGGCAAAACTTTACCCGTTTTTTTTTTCTATCAGGAGTGCTTCTCGATGAATTTCTTCTAATTCTTTTCACTGCAAGTCTCCGTTACACCTTATTTACAAAGAAATTACAGGAAACAGCAGACTTTACCTGCACCTTTCCTCTCGATAAATTTCTATAAGTCCTTTTTCTGCAAATCCCCCTAAGACCTAGTTTGCAGAGAAACTGTATACAGAAGTAGAGCTTCCCTGCATTTGTCTGCAAATATTCCACTTTACATGATACTTTTTTCTGCAAATCTCGCTAAGACCTAGTTCGGAGAGAAACTGTAGAAAGAAGCAGAGGTTCCCTGCATTTATCTGCAAATATTTCTCTATACATGATAATTGCTTCTGCAAATCTCCGTCACACCTTATTCACAGAGAAATTACAGAACGAAGCAAATTTTGTCTGCTTCATTCTGCAAGCAGTACCTCTCGATAAATTTCTTCTAATGCCTTTTTCTGCAAATCTCGCTAAGACCTAGTTTGGACAGAAACTGTAGAAAGAAGCAGAGCTTCCCTGCATTTTCCTGCAAATATTTCTCTATACATTTTCTACAAATCTCCGTCACACCTAATTCACAGAGTAATTACAGAACGAAGCAGACTTTGTTTTTTTCTGCAAATCTCCATCACACCTAATTTACAGATATTACAGAACGAAACCGACTCTGTCTGTTTCTTTCTGCAAGCCGTTTCTCTCGATAAATTTCTTCTAAATCCTTTTTCTGCAAGTTTTGCTAAGACCTAGTTCGGATTGAAACTGTAGAAAGAAGCAGAGCTTCCCTGCATGTGTCTGCAAATATTTCTCTCTACATGGTACTTTTTTCTGCAAATCTCCGTCACACCTAATGTACAGAGAAATTACAGAACGAAGCAAACTTTTTCCGCTTCTTTCTGAAAGCAGTTCCTCACGATAAATTTTTTCTAAGCCCTTTTTCTGCAAATCTCGGTTAGACTCAGTTTGCAGAGAAACTGTAGAAAGAAGCAGACCTTCCCTGCATTTGTTTGCAAATATTTCTCTCTATATGGTACTTTTTTCTGCAAATCTCCGTCACACCTAATTTACAGAGAAATTACAGAACGAAACAGGCTTTTTCTGTTTCTTTCTGCAAGCTGTTCCTCTCGATAAATTTCTTCTAAGTCTTTTTTCTGTAAATCTCGGTAATACCTAGTTTAATAACAGATTTGAAAAGAATCAAATCAAACCTTTCTTCGACCGTCAATGTAAATATGCGTAAGTGTTATTTTGTAGGTCTTACGGTCTTCAATAAAGTAAAAGAAATAACAAACGAAATTAATGAAAAATTCGTTTATTACTCATGCTGACGTTTCGGCTATCACTGCGTGCCTTTTTCGAAGAATCTAAATAAATAATATATAAATAACAACAGTTATAAGTTTTTTACAAAAAAATATAAATAAAAATTTTAAAAGTAAAAGAATAACAATACCTGTGATTAGTATCTTGTGAGAAACAAGAGTTTTTCAATTTTGGAGTCAACAATATGTCAAGAATTTTATGGTCAAAATTAAAAAATAATACTAAAATGTGACACCAATTTAAAAAACAATTATATAACATAGTATCATAGAAAAAGCCTCAACAATTGAAGAGGCTTTTTTAGATGGAGACTACATCTTAAATTAGGAAAAACAAATCTTTGTAATGTTTTGGGACAACGACGAACATATGACAAAGTAGACAAGAGACAAACATTAAGGCGGTAAATTCATTAATACAGATTAAAGGCATCATTTAAATGAATCGCAAATGAGGAAAGCGCGCCAAAGCAACTGGATTTTAAATTGGATTTTGATTATTTTATGATACTTTGATATATTTTGTTTACATTCATAATTTCTGTCTGTAAGTTAATAGAAATATTGTGATATTCGTTTATAAAAATAGATTCTATTATTCGTCTTTTATAAGTATTTTTTTCCCTAGCCAGAATTTTAATATTGTTAAAATCAAAATCAAAGTGATGGTTGCAGTTCCAACAATGTTGTGATAGGCCTGTATTCAAATTTCCAACTCTACAATCTCTTTTATGTTCAGAAACTCTAGTTTTTAATGTTCTACCTGTTTCACCATTATATACTTTTTCACAACAATTACATTTTATAAGATAAACAATTCCAGACAAATTTTCGGTGTTATCAGTATCTTTTTGGTTAAGTAAAAATTTTTTAAGAGTGTTTTGATTGCTAAAATAAACATTTATGTTAAATTTTTTTAACGATTTTCTCAACCTTTCCGAGAGACCCTGAACATAAGGTAACGTAACTTTTAGATCGGATTTTTTATAAGTGTCAATCCAGTTATTTCTCCTACTAGAACTATTGTAGATTTCATGAATTCTTTCACGAATAATGTTATTTATTAAAGGAAGAGGATAATTATTTTGAACTAAGATGATTTCAATTTGATCCAAATTTTCTTTCCTGAATTCTATATCACTTAATTTAATGCATCTGTCTATTAAACCTTTTATTAAGCCGACTTTTTGACAATACAAATGATGGGAATTAAAATTAAGATATCTACCAGACCATGAAACTTTTTTAAACCAATTGGTAATTAATTCACCTTTAGGTGTTTTTATAATTTGTAAATCAAGATAATTAATTGAATTGTTATGTTCAAGTTCGAATGTAAACTGTATGGAATTTTCAATACTATTAAAAGTGTTAATGAAAACGTCAATTTTTTCTGTAGGAACTAAAATATCATCCACGTATCGTTTATATAAAATAGGTATAAAATTTAATTTTTTTAAAGCTCTAGTTTCTACATCTTCTAAAACCAAATTTGAAACTACAGGAGATAATGGAGAACCCATAGGACAACCATTCAATTGTTTATAATATTGACCATTAAAAGAGAAAACAATGTTATTAAAAACTGTTCTAGTAGCGATTAAAAATTCATTTTTTGTTATTTTAGTTAGATTATGATTTAGTATTAATTTTTCTTCAACGCAATCTAATGCAAGATCTAGTGGAATGTTATCAAACATTGAAACAACGTCCAATGAAACTAAAGAATATGTTGGAGGAACTTTAATTGTATTTAAAATGTCTTTCAATTCCCAGCTATTTTTAACAAATGATTCTGTGTTTCCCGAAACAGGTTTTAAAACATTAGATATATATTTGGCTAAGTTGTAAGTAGGAGATCCAATTGTGGAAACAATTAATCTCCATTTTAATTCCGGTTTATGCACTTTGGGTAGAGCATAAGCTTTTGCTACTGTACTGTTATAGCTATATCGTTACATTTTCCTTGTATTGTTGGAACAAGACTAGTTTTTATCTTTTTATATAAAATATCATTTTTAAGCATGTTTTCCACAGTTTTGGTATAATTATCTCTGTTAGCTGCTACCGTTATATTACCTTTGTCTGCATTTACAAAAACTAAATCTTTATTATCATTTTGAAAATTTTCAACCAGTTTAAAAGATTTTTCAAGATTCTTGAAGTTATTAATTCGACTATGGTTTGAGATTAATTGAGTAACTGTTTTTCTGATACTAAGTTTCTGATCTTCATGTTCTACATTTTTCAAACAATTTTCTATATTGGCAACCATGTTATTGATAGGTAACTTATTAACATTGAAAGGAATACCAAATTTTTGACCCAGTGCTAAGGTTTCAGCTACCTCATCGGGGATTTCGACATTTGAAATATTTTTAAAACATTTTTTTAATTTAAAATCTCTATAATGATTGTTTTGAGATAAAAACCTGTTAATTATTAATTTAAACTTGTTGATACATTCTTGTCTCTTTTTATACTTTAGATTATTTAAACTTAATTCTTGTGAAACAAAAAACCTTTGAATCGATCCATCATTTATGAATCTTTGTATTCGATGTTTTAAATAATTTGAAAAATTACCTAGTTTCTTAATCTCTTTTACAGTGTTTTCGATTTCAATTTTTAAACATTTGGTTTGGAAATTTAATTTTGTTCTATGAAACTTAGAAATTAAACTGTGATTCAAATTACATAAATTAAACTTGTTCATACAATTTTGTATGTGTGCCGGAACTAAGGCATTGTTTTTACATTTAATTAGGAACGTACGTTGCTCCTTAAGTATAACTAATCTTCTATTGGTGGTTATCCAATTTCCAATGTGTTTCCTCATGGTATAACCGTACTTATCCGAGATGTAAGCCAAATACCCCATAGTATCCAGAACGTTACTGACCTTGTTGATTAATAACAGATTTGAAAAGAACCTAGTTTGCAGAGAAACTGTAGAAAGAAGCAGAGCTTCCCTGCATTTGTCTGAAAATATTTCTCTCGGCGTGGTACTTTTTTCTGCAAATCTCCGTCAAACCTAAGTTACAGAGAAACTACCGAACGAAACAGACTTTGTCTGCTTCTTTCTGCAAGCAGTTCCTCTCGATAAATTTGTTTTAAGTTCTTTTTCTGCAAATCTCGGTAAGACCTAGTTGGCAGAGAAACTGTAGAAAGAAGACGAGTTTCCCTGCATTTTTCTGCAAATATTTCTCTCTACATGATACTTTTTTCTGCAAATCCCCGTCACACCTAATTCACAGACGAATTACAGAACGAAGCAGACTTTGTTTTTTTTTTTCTGAAAATCTCCATCACATCTGATTTACATAGAAATTACAGAACGAAACAGACTTTGGCTGCTTTTTTCTGCAAGCAGTTTCGCTCGGTAAATTTCTTCTATGTCCTTTTTCTACAAATCTCGGTAAAACCTAGTTTGCAGAGAAACTGTAGAAAGAAGCAGAGTTTCCCTACATTTTATATGGGAGTACTGGCTGTATCAAATTCGATAGCTGTCACTTTTGATGTTCTGTCTCCTGCATGGACTCTGGTGGTGGGAGGTTGCTTTCCAGACTTAAAGCTATCGTTGCCATCTTAGCAAACGCCATCTTGGTGAGTGTTTAGCCAATGAGATATTGCACCTTCTGTCGCTATTTTCTCCGTCGCATGGATTCTTGAGGTATGAGGTTGCTAGTGACTTTCTTTCCTTGATGAAACGCTTTCTTGGAAGTGTTTCAACAGAGAACTGTTTCATTCTAGAGAATGTTTTTAAATATTTACTTACGACTTGGTATGTAAGCATGTGTGTATAAGTCTAGTTACCTTTAGTGATATTTATATCTAAAGACTCCTACATGCATTACGTATTTAGCGCTCCATGGTATAGTCACATCTACATATGTTTGATTCTACCTAGTAACTTTCACTTAGATCTGGTTATATCTGGTTATGCTTAATTATACCTAGTTACGTTGTTACGCACTTTCAATTTCAAATTCAATGCACAAAACTTAAAAGATATGGGTATCAGTTTCGTATTATTGATTATACTAAGAAATTTGCTTTCTCTTAAATCTCCACAAAACCCATTATGTCAAGACCTTGTGGTATCTGCAAGAAATTAATTTTCACAGATGCTAAGTATTGTACTAAGTGTATAAAGTATTTCCATCCCAATTCAAAGTGCTTTACTCATAATATTTATAATACTGACAATGTGCTAGTCAAGTGTAATGGGTCTTTTGAGAGAATGAATCTCAAGGATAAACAGCTGCTTGAGTCACGAAGATCGGATAAAAAGGAAACTCCATCCAGTACCTCAAAAACTAAAGAAAGTAAAAATATGACGAGCACTCTTGACTCATGTCCTGAAATGGAGTCTGATGATAATAATAGCGTTTTTTCTCTGAAAAAGGATACTGATGCAATATCCACAGACCTAAATGATATAAGGGAAAAAGTCAATTGTCTCCCTGAGATGCACCTCAAGCTTGAAGAGAACAATGCCAAGCTTCAAGCTATTTCAACTAAATATGTTGGGCTGAGCTCACAAGTTTCTGAATTCATAATCGAAAATCAAGCGCTACGGGATCGAATTAAAATAATTCAAAATAGTCAGAGACAACTAGATCAGCAAGTTCTAAGGACGGAAAATCAGCAATGTGAGGATGGTTCGATCATTGCTGGACTACCAGAGAGGGATGAGGAATATATTGTGGATCTTGTCTGTGCAGTCTCAAAGGCTATTGATGTGCAGCTAGCTCCTGCTGAGATAAAAAATTCACACAGGATGTCTTCTACAATCTCAGTATCATCAACACAAGCTCAGTCATCTGCATTAGGAAAGGCGGTAGAGTCAAGTTCGAGTTCAACTCTTACTTCAAAATATTCTTCCACAAAATCAGTTGCTTCTCATACAAATCATACCACTGGTAGGCCGCGATTAGTTCTGGTTCGATTTTCAACGCTAAGGCCTCGAAAAGAGACGATTCCCAGTATGAGAAAGAAGAAATCGCTATATGCAAATGAAGTATCTTCGGATCTGGGTAAATCTTGTCTTTAGATTAATCAATACCTCCCTGCAGCCACATATAACTTACTTCGCTTAGCTAAAGAAAAGGCTAAGCTGCTTTCGTACAAATATGTGTGGCAGGTAAATGGTGTGATCCTTGTTAGGCGAAAGGAAAAGGATCCTGTAATCAGGGTTCCATGTCAGAATGATTTGGAACTTTTAACTGAATGACTAACTCCTGAACAATTTAGATCCTTGCCTCAGAGTAATGACCCTGACTCCAATCCTGTCTCTCACAACTCGCTACTAAAAATCTGTCACATTAATTTAACTCACTAAAATCGCATATCAACTTACTTCGTGCTTACTTAAATCATAATATATATCATGTTATAGCGATAAGTGAAACATGGCTAACTGAAACTATAAGTGATAATATTGTTGCTCTTGATGGTTATTCGTTTGTGCGTAGGGATAGAGACGGCAAAGACGCGTTTCCTTCGGTGGATAGGGGGAGGTTGTGGTAGGCAATGGAGCATAGGTGAATGGAGAGAGGCCTGATCAAGAGGGTAAGGGAGGTATATAAAGAGACGAAAGATATGGTGAGAGGAGGTAAGGGAATTTCGGAGGGTTTCTGGAAGGATGGGAGGTTGAGGCAAGGGTGTCCGCTTAGCCCAACACTTTTTGCGATTTTAATCGCGGATATGGAAAGTAAGCAAGCGGCCGGAGTGGTAGGAGAAGTTATGGTAGAAGGGGTTATGATATGGTCACTTGTGTATGCAGCTGATATAGTGCTGCTGACAAAAAGCGACGAGGCCTTAAAGGAGATGATGAAGAGGTTGAGAAGATGTCTGGATGAGAATAGGTTAGAGCTGAATGCGGAAAAGTCCAAGGTCCTAATGTTCAGGAAAGGAGCTGAAAGAGTTTGTGTACATTGTCTTCCTGTTTCAGAGGAATGAGGGAGTGGTTGGTCATATAAAGGCATGAGGCTGAGAAAGAAGTTGTTCGCAAATTATTTTGGAAGAAGAATGAAATCGTTCGAATCACTAGTGATGAGTGTCTTATTTTATGGAGTGGAGGTGGGGTGTATAAATATGAGGAAACATTGTTGGAAGAGTTGGAAAGTAAGGTGGTGAGGGAGTGTTGGTGGGAGAAGGAATACAGGAGAGGCGGTGGAATCATGGAGGTTGAAAGGGAAAGGTACTTTAGAACGAATGGACTTCAGATGGATGAAGTGAGAAGGATGCACGAGAAAGGGAGGAAGGTGTATGAGATAGTTGAGAAAAACGGCATGGAGAGAGAGAGAGCAGGCAGCAGGGGAGCAGAGAATAAAAAGATCAAGGTTTTACGGGAACTATAGGTGGATTATTGCAAGGGAGAGAGCGCAATATTTGTGTGAGAAAAGAGAGAAAAAAAGTCAGGAGATCATAGCGAGGATGAGACGTGGGTGCATGGAGGGTTTTCATAGGTTCTGGTTTTCTAGGAAGAAGAGGATGTGTGAATTGTTCGTAAAGGGGGATGCAAGAGTGAAACACTGGTTGGAGGAGTGCGAGGAGGTGGAAAGGAGTGAGAGAAGCATAGAAATGTTGATGCATGGGAAGGAGGACAAAAGGGCAGTAGCATGGGTGAAGGGGATGTTGGGTAGAATGGAGAAAAAGAGAAGACGAGAAGGAAGGAGGAAGAGGAATGGAAAAGGAAAGATTGTAAATAGAAGAGGAGGTAGATATAAGTAAAATATAAATATTGTGAATAGTAGATGAGTATTAGGCATTAGCCGTGGAGGCAGAGTTCGGCAATGTGAGGAAAAGCGAGAAATTAGGTACACGCGTGCGATGCGGGGCGTAGCGAAGAAAGCAAGGCGATAAGAGCGAGCGGTCTCAGAGATAAGTTATGGATGTATGTTAGTTTTTAAGAGTTAGTTTTAAGAAAATTCTGTAAAAAATGTAAGTGTAAGCAAGTCAATTTTGTAAGGCCAGCAGGCCGAAAAATAAAGTTTATCTATCTATATTAGAAACAATTTGCATTGAAAAAATCGCCAAAAAATCATAATTAGCACCAAAAACTCACAAAACCCATTTTCTTACTCATGGGTTTTTCTGGGACCCTATAAAAGAGTATATTGACGATTCTGAATGAAATTTACAAAAACGTATTTTTTTTCAAACAAAAAATGGATTAATTTTTTTGTGCATTCGAACAAATAGGCAGGCGATATGCATGAAAATTCGAAAAGAAAATTTTGGATTACCCTACTGAGCACAGTCTCCCGTAACCCTCATTAACCTGATAGGTGGAGGGGACAATGCCTTTGTTGCAGCCTCTGTTACACAAACAAGAATTTACTAATTTATAGCAAATACTCTTTTTTATAACAATTAACCGCTATGAAAATTAAAAAAGTAAATAAATGGAACTGATTCAGCGTAAAGTTGCTAACTCTGAAATCTCGAATGACGTCAGATAATAAAACTGTCATATTATTGGTTACAAATTGAAATTGTTATAATGATAAGCCTAGAGCTTAGCATACGTTGCGTAGCCTAGATTCTTCAATTCTATATGCAAAATGTATTAAACTTTTATCATCTTTTATGATTGTGAAAAGAGTTTTTATTCAATCATTAATATTATACCTTGGTCCGGAATTGCGTACTTAGACAATTTTTTAGACCTTTGAAGGTCACAACTCCTCCCTAAAATGTTTTTCGTATCTCGCGTCATTTGGTTGAAAATTGGAATTTTCGATTCCATTAGCATTTTTATTGGATAAATCTAAAAAACAAGTTCTATATAAAAATGGTTAAAGAGAAATTTGTTGATCATTGCAGAAGCTAAAATTCTTCGATTCATACTCTTTTATGTAAATCACGTCGTTTACCACAAAATTGAAATTTTCGATTTTTTCCATATAATTTTCAACGGATAAAACGAAAACTGTTGTTTCGGGAAGGCTAGTAACCGAATTTGTTCTTCCCTTCAGGATCCAAAGAAAATTGTGTCAAAGGTCGATTCGATCCGTTTTTTCAAGAATTATCGTGTTTAACCCATAACTACACGCTAAGCGGTACTCCGTAACGCATTTTCGTAATTTATGGAAATGCGCGGCTAATATTAATTGGTTGACTTTGACTGCGTCTGGTATTCGTTATTCAGAGTTTCAGTCGTTATTTGGGGCGTTATTTTGGGGCGCTGAATTCGAATCTGACATTGTTCTTCCCCCAGGACGTCTGGGTTTTCCCCTAGACGCTGAAAATACCCTAGAAAATAAGCTTTTTCGGATATGAAATTACCCTTGTTATTGAAATCATCTGGAAATAGTTCAGCATGATATCATTATGTCTTTTGGGGCACTAAAAACGAATCTGATATTAGTTTCCCCCAGCAGCTCAGGGTTTCTCCCTAGACGCAGAAAATGGATCCCGAGAAAATTAGCTTTTTCGGATATGAAATTACCCTTGCTATTGAAATCATCTGGAAACAGGTCTGGCCTCATATTTATATGTATTTTGGTGCGCCGAAAACGAATCTGACATTAGTGTACGACAATCACGTCAGGGTTTTTCCCTAGGCGCGGTTTCCCGAGAAAATCAGCTCGGTGTCGAATTCATCCGGAAAGATTAATTAAATACCCAGGGTGATTCCACACAACCTGCTTTTCAAGGACAAGCTGCTTTTCTAGGAAATTTTTGGCGTCTACGGGAAAACCCTGGTGGACCGAACGAACGGAACGGATACGCTACAGCGTATCCTTATAGTATCCACATCGTATCCTCTCCGTATCATGCAAGAAAAACTCATTAAAAAAGAAAGATTAACATTTCAGTTGTTTAAATTCGGATTCTACGTGAAATTTTGAGTTAAAAGGTCACAGAGTAATTGCAATAGTTTTTCTTGCAACATTAAAAACTTTCAAAAAATATAATACTTATCGATGACGTGCGCTGAAGGCGACTTCAAACGCATCGTCGTTCAGTAGCAGTTAATAGGCGTTATCCGTCGACGATGCGTTTGAAGTCGCCTTCAGCCCACGTTATCGATAAGTATTATATTTTTTTAAAGTTTTTAATGTTGCAAGAAAAACTATTGCGATTACTCCCTGACCTTTTAACGCAAAATTTCACGTAGAATCTGAATTTCAACAAGTGAGATGTTCATCTTCCGTTTTTAATGAGTTTTTCTTGCATGATACGGAGAGGATACGATGTGGATACTGTGAGGATACGCTGTAGCGTATCCGCTCCGTTCGTTCGGTCCGCCAGGGAACCCTGAAGTGCTTGTTCAAAACTAATGTCAGATTTGTATTGAGCGCACCAAAATACATGAAGATATCATGCTCTGACCTGTTTCCAGACTATTTCAATACGAAGGGTAATTTCATACTCGAAAAAGCTGATTTTCTAGGAAATTTATCCGCGTCTGGGTGGAAACGCTGACGTGCTAGGGGAAAACTTATGTCAGATTCGTATTCAGTGAACAAAGGTACATGAAAATATTATGCTCTGACCTGTTTCTAGATGATTTCCGTACCAAGTGTAATTTATACCTAGAAAAGCGTTATTTTGTAGGGAATTTTCCGCGTCTAGCGGAAAACGCTGACGTGCTGGAGGATAACTAATGTCAGTTTCGTATTCAGAGCCCCAAAATACATATAGATACCATACTCTGACCTTAAGTTTTTTTTGTGGGCCTTGTTTATCATTAAAAACGCAAATGCGCCAAAACTTTTTTTTCGGCTTCAGGGAATACCAAAACGTAAATATTCTTTGGACAAGTGAGGTTTAAGCTTTCTGACGAATTGAATACTGTCTCTGTCATAAATGACAAAAATGTAAAAATATTTATACTCATGCTGGAAAACGCATTTTCAATCAACACTGGATTACTGAATCTGTAGTTAATTGTAGAAGTCAAGTAATACAGCAGATTCTCAGTTCAGGAACAATGTCGGGGGTTGCCTGCAAATGGCCTTGTTCGTAAAGCGCGTGTATCGAAACGTAAACAGTCAGGGCCGTCTGAACGGTTTCCATAATATTGCGCAATATATGTGACTGAGTAGTAGTGCACTGCGTCACTTCAGAGGCGAAGTCACAACAGTCTCTCTCCCTACCCACTGAGAAACTGCGGGGACCAGGAATTCTAGGAATTCATCAATCGCGTGTGACCGCGCGTTTGTGAACTGAGAGTCTGGTGCATTGAGGTTAAAATGGACTGTTTACTGTTTATTGTTCTCTAGTATTTCTGGAACAATTCAACACAAAACTGATATTTTGAAAAAGTTGGATGGAAATTCATTTCAAAATTTTGTATAGTTTCCATATACCTACTGTATTTTACTGAATTCGAATTTGTGGAAGTATATGATTGAATATTTTCTTGTAACATACAATTTGTACAATTTCAGGCATGAGAACACTTGGCTTAATTGATTGTTGTGGATCGAAAAAATAAAGCTTTTCATGCTAAAACATCTATAGATACGTATTTAATAAGGGAAGGTGTAGGTATGTGAATAATGGGAATCATGTACGACAGTCATTCAAAATTACATTTAGATTAAATTCGGAATATATTCAATGTAACTAACGTTTTTGCAATTCATTATGGTAAAGCCACTCCTCGTGTTCCAAGAGTATATAGCTCAACATCCTCAAAGAATTCATGGTTGATGGCGTGCAGAAGAGCATCCCTAGTCTCGACACCCATTACTATGAGAAGTTCCAGCATTTCTAAGTTCTCGCAATTATTGTCAAGATCAAGGCGCCACGACCCAAGCTATCTACATAGTGAACGTCGACTGTTGTTATCTGAGAACAAAAGATGGGAAGACAATTACGGCTGATGTGATGATTCATTTTTAAACTTCCAAGTACAAGGACTGCTTGTTTTTTGAAATTCGCTAAAATGCTCATAATTTTTCGAAAACAAAGTATAAAATGTTGTATCCAAAAAAATCAGATAACATGTCAAAATTTTACAGAGAGCCAGCCCAAATTGAAGTAATTCTGCTAATTCTATACACAATTAAGGCACAAAAAGTATGAGGAAAATGATAAAAATTTGATCGCAGATTTTGCTTGACGCGAAACTTAAAATAAGAAAATTGTGAAAATTCGAACAATGCTTCTACTTATAAAATTCGTATTTAAAATTTTTTAAATTAACAATCTTATACATTTTGTAAGATTTTCCTAATTCTTGTCATGAATACGCATAGCTTATTTTCGTTACGCGAGGACTTAAAATGACACAACATGGATGGTTGCGTACACAGTATAGTACCCGAAATTGAAGAAGTGGTACCAACGCTGGATTTATACAATATTATTATTATTGAACGGTGAAAAAATGTCATAAACTTTTGGCGAGATAAGTGGAAATCAAACTTTAATTTTAGAGCAAGGGAAGTAGTTACTCATTATTTATCATAAAAGTGACAATTTCATTATATCTGTAGTGCAACTTTATGAAACTGAGTTATTTGATCACGTAATAAGAAGAATCTTTCAAAAAATAAAAGAGAAATAAGCTTCGAGTGAAAGGTGAATATAGAAACTCGTTTTTCTGTTCACATATGTTACATCAAACTTTACATTAAAGTTATATCAATTAGAAAAGACAAATCATATAGAGGATATGTACTGTTTGTTCACAAATTAAAGTTAGGTTAACTTTATCTTTTTAATTTATTTATAATGATGTATGCTTTTTGAAATTATTATAGTACCTAACATAGGACTTTAACCTACATCACATAACTTCGCCTAGAATAGTACCCTAGTAGAATTTACTGTCGCGTACATGCTCAGGTACCAAGAAACAAAATAAATATGCATGCAGAAAAAATATTTATGATTCACTGATAGCTAAGCTGTGATTTGCAGAAAATCTGCTGCTGCTGATTCAGAAAATACACATTACAAATAAACCCGAACCTTTTGAGCAATTTCCTAGTGGAAAAATCTTCTGGCATTGGCCAGCCCCAGACTAGAACGTCTAGACTCTAATCTGGCAAAGATCAGACGGTCTAGTCCGGGGCTGGCCAGACCTGTAACACTTTTGCAAAGTTTGTGGCTAGACGGTCTAACCAGCCGCTGGTCTGCTGCTATTTAGCGGCTAGTGTGTTGCTAGTTATGGTATCTTCCCATTGGGATTAAATTCGTGATGCAAAATAATTTGGTTTTCAGTCTGAGTTCCACGTTATATTGGTAAGTTTGTGCCCATGTATTTGACTGGCCACGAACCTACCAATATATGAACTCGATGCGAAAAAATATTTCTTTTGTATCAAGAGTTTCACTCTAATGAGAAGGTACCCTTGGTCATAATTATTAAATTTCTTCTCAGAATCAAAAACCGCATGTTTCTTATTTCCGTGTAACGTTCAGTACCCGTTCCAATCCACAGCATTTGAGATCACGTTTCCTAGTTGTTTCAGAAGCTCACAGCTTTTATTAGCCGCTGTAGAATAATGAAAACAAAATGAGTGGCGAAATATATTAAAAGTATACATCTATGATTTCAATCTAAATGAATTTTGGAAGAGGCAGCAATACATTTCTTTTGGAACATATTAGTTTAAGTCAAAATTATTTGTTTAATAATAATTAAAAATAATAGTGAAAAAATAATGAAGTCTACAGTTTCTAAAAAAAATTATTCTTAATCATATTCAACGAATTTAATTGAAGAGAACCTTTTAAAGAACAAAATAAGCTATTGCTTACTAGGTTTCAATACAAATTACGATGTTTGGTAAGATTTAAAAAGGAATGTAAAATAACTATTATTTGACAAATGATTTTGACTTAAACTAATTTTTTCAGAAATGTACTGATATCTCTTTCAGAATGCATAACAATTAATTCTAGTTCTATTTATCCATGGGTTGAGAATATCTGAAGATTTAAACACTCAATTCATTTGAATACTTGTTTTCAACTAAAATTATAGTAATTATTGCTCCAGCTATAAATTAACATAGAATTTATGAATTTATTTATATAAACAAAATTCTTTTTTTTGTGCAAGTAAAACAAAATGAGACAAATTTGAGTTCAAGAAGCACTCGCGTCAGGACATTTAAATGAAAAAAAAAAATAATTATTTGAGAATTTAAGTCTTTCCTTTTTATTAGTATGAATATGCAATGCTAAAAAATTAAAATTATTACGTGGATATGGCGGTATATATTATTAGTATATTATAAGTGTAAATTTTCCTGTCGACATAATTTTTCTTAAAGTACATACACTCAACCTCAAACTTAATCGATTTCAGTTGATTTTTTGGAAAAGAAGGAATTATGTAAAACACGAAGAGAACAATATGAACAAAATTAAATAAGACAGTACATACTTCGAAGGAAATTCATTGAAGGTAAAAGTGTTTATTATTATGTGGAATACGTGGAAAAAGCATTGAAGTCGTTGTTAAGCTATTGCTTATACAATATCATCTTTTAATTCAATAAAGATGAACCTATAACTTCCTACTTTATATACCTCATACTAGTTTATGCGTGATTATGTTGGAGACGATAGTGAGGAAGCGTCGTGACAAGCTCATTGCCCGCCTTTTCTTAACTGATGCATAAAGGAGTAATAATTATTAACATACCACGCTGAAAAAACCAGTTCTCGTCAGATCACTGAAGTTATGCAGCGTTGGGCGCGGTTAGCACTTGGATGGGTGACCATTCGAGAAAACTGAGTGCTGTTGGCACATCGTGGGTGTGGTGAGCCCACACTTGTAGTTATTTACTACAAGTTATCAACCTAGAAACACTACCCGAATCGGGTAGTGTCACGCCTACCCCGAAAGGGAAATGGCTTAATGGTATACCACTCACAATTCGTATATCAAAGAAAACACTTCTTCCTGGGGTCGCGCCAAAAAATGCTTATTCAATAAAGCCCTCACGTCAATAAAAATAATGTTGATGAAACCTTTTTAAGTATTTCTTAATGATTGATGTAACTAAAAACAGGAATTTATTTTCATAGTGTTAGTTTTGTATTTTGTACAAGTTTAGATACCCTACAAATATTTGAAAAATTATGAGAAAATTTGTAAGAAATTTTTATGTTATGAATTGCTGACGAGGCCCAGATCTGGGCCAGACTAGACTGTCAAGACGATGAGATAAAAACATTTATTTTGAATAGTCTTAATATATTATTTTATATGATTTTAAACACCCTGACGGTTTTTCGAAAATGGTGAAAAAAATTTGGCTGATTGACACTTAGAAATTTGTATGGTATGGATTGCGGACCAGTCCCAGATCTAAGCCAGACTAAATGTCAAGACAATAAGAAAAAAAAATATTTTTAATAGTTTTAATTTCTTATTTTGGATAATTTTAGACACCCTAACAGTTTTTCGAAAATGGTAAAAAAACTTGGCTGATTGACACTTAGAAATTTTTATGGTATAGATTACGGACCAGTCCCAGATCTGGTCCAGACTACACTGTCAAGACAATAAGAAAAAAAAATGAATTTTAATAGTGTTAATTTCTTATTTTGTATAATTTTAGACACCCTGACGGTTTTTCGAAAATGGTGAAAAAAATTTGGCTTATTGACACTTAGAAATTTTTCTGGTATGGATTGCGGACCAGTCCCAGATCTGGGCCAGACTAGACTGTCCAGACAACAAGAAAAAAAAATAGATTGTTGATAGTGTTCATTTCTTATTTTATATAATTTTAGAAACCCTGACAGCTTTTCGAAAATGGTACCAAATTTGGCTGATTAACACTTAGAAATTTGTATGAGATAGATTGCGGACCAGTCACAGATCTGGGCCAGACTAGGCTGTCAAGACAATAAGAAAAAAATTGATTTTGAATAGCATTAATTTTTTATTTTTTATAATTTTAGACATCATGGTAATTTTTCGAAAATGTTAAAAAAAAATTAGCTGATTGACACTTAGAACTTTTTGTGTTATCAATTGCTGACCAGTCATAGATCTGGGCAGGACTAGACGGTCTACACGACGCCAGATCTGGGCCAGATCTGACATCAGACTGCCAGAAGATTTTTCCACTAGGGATTTGCCAGAAAGGCCTTTTCCATACATATTATTCGAATTTATTTCGTTTTTCATTATTTTAATATTTGTTATTTATTTTACATTAGTCTTCATTCGAAGCTACTCTAGCAAACTGCACAATTCAATATGCATGTATGAGTTAAAATAAAAAAAATAAAAAATATCCTGTCCCGAGAAAATTACTGCCTTCCATTCATGTGAAATTTTGTTTAATTATGAGATCTGCTAGTGCGTTAATCATTCTATATTATTCACTAAGTGTTTATAATATACCTGGTGAGAAATAAAAATTATTTTAATATGCGAAAATGTCACCCAGTCTCACATCCCTGACTACATATTCCCAAAGTAGAATACGTTTATTTCTTTACTTATTGCCCTGCCTAAAAGGACGGAGAGGATCCCATAGAGTCAGATAAAAACCGGATCAAGGTACGGATAGCCTATATCGGATTTTATTCCGTCTCTATCAGGATCTCTTTCGGTTCGTGAAATCTTAAACGGAAAACTAGCGACTCTATCCGGATTACATATGGAAAATTGCATTTTATCTGGCCCTATACGGAACTTTGACGGAACTTACTTTAGAAGACTGCTTTCGTTTAAGTCAAAAAACAGTTTTCTATCTGGTACTATCCGGCTTTGAAGCGAACATCGGAAACAGAAAACTGAATTATTTGCCCGACGGAATCTTATGCGGCCCTATCTGGAACTATGTCGGAACTTACATCAGATGACTTTTTTCGTATCATTCCAAAACGGTTTTCTATCTGGATCTATCCGGCTGTGAAGCGAACATCGGAAAGAGAAAACTGAATTTTTTTCCCGACGGAATCTTATGCGGCCCTATCTGAAACTATGTCGTAACTTACTTTAGAAGGCTGTTTTCGTTTGAGTTTAAAAACATTTTGCTATCTGGATCTATCCGGCTTTGAGGCGAACATCGGAAACAGAAACCTGAATTATTTGCCTGACGGAATCTTATGCGGCCCTATCTGGAACTATGTCGGAACTTACATTAGATGACTTTTTTCGTATCAGTCTAAAACGGTTTTCTATCTGGATATATCCGGCTGTGAAGCGAACATCGGAAACAGAAAACTGAATTATTTGCCCGACGGAATCTTATGCGGCCCTATCTGGAACTCTGTCGTAACTTACTTTAGAAGACTGTTTCTGTTTAAGTTTAAAAGCAGTTTTCTATCTGGATCTATCGAGCTTTAAAGCAAACATCGGAAACAGAAAACTGAATTATTTGCCCGACGGAATCTTATGCGGCTCTATCTGGAACTATATCGGAACTTACATTAGAAGACTGTTTTCGTTTAAGTCTAAAAACGGTTTTCTATCTTGATCTATCCGAAAATAAAAAAAGAAGCGAAAATCGGAAACAGAAACCTGAATTATTTGCCCGATGGAATCTTATGCGGCCCTTTCTGGAGCTATATCGGAACTTACTTTGGAAGGCTGTTTTTGTTTAAGTCTAAAAACAGTTTTCTATTTGGTTCTATACGTCTTTGAAGCGAAAATCGGAAACAGAAAACTGAATTATTTGCCCCACAGAATCATATGCGTCTCTATCTGGAACTATGTCGGAACTTCCATTAGAAGACTGTTTTCGTTGAAGTCTAAAAACGGTATTCTATCTTGATCTATCCGGCTTTGAAGCCAACATCGGAAACAGAAAACTGAATTATTTGCCCAACGGTATCTTATGCGGCCCTTTCTGGAACTATGTCGGAACTTACTTTAGAAGACTTCTTTCGTTTAAGTCTAAAAACAGTTTTCTATCTGGTTCTATACGTCTTTGAAGCGAACATGGGAAACAGAAAGCTGAATTATTTGCCCGACGGTATCTTATGCGGCACTTTCTGGAACTATGACGGAACTTACTTTAGAAGACTGCTTTCGTTTAAGTCTAAAAACAGTTTTCTATTTGGTTCTATACGTCTTTGAAGCGAACATCGGAAACAGAAAACTGAATTATTTTCCCGACTTAATCATATGCGGCCCTATCTGGAAATATTTCGGAACTTACATTTGAAGACTTTTTCCGTATAAGTCTGAAACGGTTTTCTATCTTGAGCTATCCGGCTTTGAAGCGAACATCGGAAACAGAAACCTGAATTATTTGCCCGACGGAATCTTATGCG
>CAKNYM010044973.1:16518-33490 GCA_932195095.1 Andricus curvator | reverse complement strand
ACTAAAATTATTAATCTTCTACGGGAATAGTTTAATTTTAAACCAAAATACATGAATTTTCAGGTAAAAAATATAAATTTTCAACCAAAAATTGAATAGTTAAATTTTCAGTAAAAAAAAAAGAATTTTCAACAAAATATACCAAAAAAGACGAATTTTCAACAAAATACATAAATTTTCAACTAAAACAGATCAATTTTCAACCAAAAATTGAATAGTTAAATTTTCACTTTAAAAAATTAATTTTCAATCAAGATGATTAATTTTCTACCAAAAAAGACGAATTTTCAACAAAATACATGAATTTTTAACTAAAAAAAAGATAAATTTTCAAACCAAAATGGAAAAATTTTCAGTTAAAAAAATTAGTTTTTAACCAAAAAAAAAACCAATTATCAACAAAATAGTTAAATTTCCCAAGAATGTGATAAATTCTCAAATGAATTTATTAATCTTCTAAAAAGATGAATTTTCAAGAAAGAAGATTAATTTTCGACTAAAAAAGACTAATTTTAACCAAAATAAATGAATTTTCAAGCAAAAAATATAAATTTTGAACTAAAAATTGAATAGTTAAATTTTCAGTAAAAAAAAAATTTCAACAAAATAGACTGATTTTCAACTAAAATTCTGGAATATTCATCTGGATGAGTTTAATTTCAAGTTAAAAAAACTAAATTCCAATGAAAAAAATTAATTTTCTACCTAAAAAGAGGAATTTTCAACTAAAAAAATTAATTTTCAACCAAGAAGGTTAATTTTCTACCAAAAAAGACGAATTTTTGAAAAAATACATGAATTTTCAACTAAAACAGATCAATTTTCAACCAAAAATCGAACAGTTAAATTTTCAATAAATTTTTAATGAAAATGATTAATATTCAACAAAAAAGTTTAACTTTCAACCCAGAAGTTAAATTTTAATCCAAAAAAGATGATTCATCAATAAAATTGTAATAGTTAATATTTCAACAAAAAAATATTTTAATTTTAAATAAAAAACAGTTTCATTCAAATAAAAAAGACGAAATTTCAGCAAAATGAATATTTAGTCGGATTGTTTAATCTTCGATCAAGAAGATTAATTTTCTACTAAAAAAGACGAATTTTCAATAAATGACATACATTTCCAACAAGGCGTGTTTTCTACAAAAGATTTGAATTGAAAAAAAAATTTAATTTTTAAGCAAATAGTTGCATTTTTAACAAAAAAAGATTAAATTTCTACTAGAAGAGATGCATTTTTATATAAAAAAAAAACAATTTTCAACATGAGCTGAATTTTCAACCAAGAAAGATTTTGTAGTCAATAAAGAAAAAAATTTTATTCAAAATGTTGAATTTCCAAGTTAAAAGGACGAGCTTTCTACAAAACAGTTTCAACAGTTTCAACTAAATAGTTGAATTTTCAACCAGATGGGTGAATTTTCAATCCAGAAGATTAATTTTCTACAAAAAGACGAATTTTCAACAAAATTAATAAATATTTAACCGAATAGGATTGTAAAGAATTGCATATGATTGCACTACATTTTATAGAGATCGTTTTAAATTGTATGTAGATTGCATGGGGCTGCACCGAGAATGTATAGACATCACTCGATATTTTGTAGAAATTACATGGGGCTGCATCGAGAATGCATGGGATTACAAGGGTTTGTCAAGGATTGCATGGAATTGCACTAAATTTTATAGAGATCGTTTGAGATTTTATAGAGATTGATTGAAACTGCATCGAGAATGTATAGAGATCACTCGAGATTTTATAGAGATTGAATGGGACACCAGGGATTGTAAAAGATTGCATGGGATTGCACTAAATTTTATATAGATCGTTGGAGATTTTATAAAAATTGCATGGGATGGCATTGAGATTGCATGGGATTATAAGGGATTGTAAATTATTGCATGGGATCGCACTAAATTTTATAGAGATCGTTGGAGATTTTATAGGGATTGCATGGGACTGCGTTGAGAATGCATGGGATTACAAGGGATTGTAAAGGATTGGATATGGTTGCACCTAATTTAATAGAGATCGTTCGAAATTATATAGAGATTGCTTGGGACTGCATCGTGGATGTATAGAGATCACTCGAGGTTTTATAGAGATTGATTGGGACTGCACCGACAATGTATAGAGATCACTCAAGGTTGTATAGAGATTGCATGGGACTGCATTGAGAATGCGTGGGATTACAAGGGATTGTAAAGGATTGCATATGGTTGCACTTAATTTTATAGAGATCGTTCGAGATTTTAGAGAGATTGATTGGGACTGCATCGTGAATGTATAGAGATCACTCGAGGTTCTATAGAGATTACATGGGACTGCATCGAGAATACATGGGATTACAAGGGATTGTAAAGGATTGCATGGGATTGTGGAAATTCAAGTTTCTCATTTAAAAAAGTTTCTTGGCATTTTTCTTCTAAAAGAGGGGATGAATTACGGCAAGAAAGGGTGCAGAAGTCTCTGGAGACGTTGTTTGTTTCGCTATTGGGAAGGTCAATGTGACAAAATTGCCGGCGTGTGAAACAAGCTGCTTAGTATTCATCCTTCGTTGAGTCTAAAGTGAACGAAAAGGCCAAACGACTTTGAGGTGCTTCTTTGCTACTTTTTGCAAGATTTTTTATTGCTTCCAACCTAATAAAGACAAAAGTATACATCTAAAATTATTAAAATTTGAATAAATAAATAGATTCCTAGGGTGGCGATTTGGGGAGATTAGGGGAGACCGGGGCGAAATGGAACGGTTTATTTTTATCACTAAAGTACTCGCCATCTGCAGTAAAATACTACAATTACAATGTAAATTGTTATTTAAATAATATGAATCTTTATATTTTAATTACTAAAAGGATTGAATGTGTTGAAACAATTTTATTTTGAAAAAAATTGTATTTTTGGTTTGAAAATTGATCGTTTTTAGTTTCAAATTCAACTGTTTAGTTGAAAATTAGCTTTTTTGCTCAAAATTAATATTTTAGTGATTAGACCTCAACTATTTTGTAAAAAATTTATGTTTTTGAATTAAAAATTCAAGCGCTTTGTTAAAAGCTCGTATTTTTGGTTTGGAAATTCGACAATTTGGTTGATATTTTTTTTCTCTTGAATAAAAAATGTTTCCTGGTTGAAAATTCAACTCTTGTATGAAACTAACCCTTTTGGTTGAAAAATGCATCAATTTTTGCAGATTTTTTTTGTTACAAATGTAGTTGTTTGGTTACAAATTTATTTGTTTTATTTAAATTAAAAATCCTTTTTTCGGTAAAAATATGAACTATTATACTTTTCGTTGAAAATTATTCTTTTTTTAATGAAAATTCAACTATTTGGTTGAAAGTTCTACTACTTTGTTAAAAATTCCTTTTATTGCTTGAATATCTATTACTTCAGTTTGAATTTAAGCAAAAGAACGTGATTGAAGATTTATTTCTTTTAGTTCAAATTTATTATTTCATTAGAAGTTGAAAATTTTACTTCTTGGTCAGAAATTTAAATTTTTAGTTGAAAATTCAACTACTTGGTTTAAATTTTATATTAATATAGAATAAAATTTCTTCCTAAAAAATTCAACGATTTTGTGCAAAAGGTATTTTTTTGTTGAAGATTCCTCTTCTTTGGTAGAAAATTAATCTTCTTGATTGAAAATTCATTTTTTTTTTTGAAAATGTAGTTACTTACATGAAAGTTGAAATACTTTTTTGAATTTTTTTTGGTTTTGAAGATGCATCATTTAAATTGAAAATTCATCTATTTGGTTGAAACTTTAACTATTTTTTTTTAATTCGTTTTTTTTTGTGAAAAATTATCTTTTCAAACTGAAAATGTAACTATTCCATTTTTTGTGGAAAATGTTTTTTTTTCTTTCAATTGAAAAGTCAACATTTTTTGTTGAAAAATCATGAATCTTGTTGATAATTCGGCTCTTTCGGTAGAGATTTAATCATCTTGGTTAAAAAATTATTTTTTTGGTTAAAAATTCAACTGTTTGGTTGAAACTGAATCTACTTTGTTGAAAATGAAACAATTTTGTTAAAAAGTCTTTTTTGTTGTTGAAAATTCAACTGTTTTGTTGAAAATTAATTTTTTTGGTTGACGATTCAAATATTTTGTTGAAAATTTGTATTTGATGCTCGAATTCAAATGTTGTTGATTTAAAATAAAAATATTTTTTGGTGGATATATCAACTATTACATTTTTCGTAAGGATTCCTCTCTTTAGGTTAAAAATTAATTTCTTTTTTAGAAAAATCAACAATTTTGTTAAAAAGTCATTTTTTGGTTTAAGATTCATCATTTTAGTTGAAAATTCATCTCTTTAGTTTGAAAATTGAACCACTTTGTTGAAAAATCATTGTTTTTTGGTTGGAAATTTATTTTTAACTGACAATTAACGTATTGCTGTTAAAGATTCATCATTCTCGTTGAAAATTCAGCTCGTTGGTTAAGAATTTAAACATTTCGTCTAAAAAAAATTTTTGTGTTGAGAATTTATTTTTCAATTTAAAATTAACTTAATCCAGTTGAAGGTTCATCATTTTAGTTAAAAACTTGATCAGTAGAAAATTAATCTTCTTAGTTGATAATTAATGCTTTTAGTTTTAAATTGAACTATTTGATTGAAGTTTATATATTTTTTTGAAAATTGAAGAATTTCATTAAAAAATCATTCTTTTTGGTTCAATATTCGCATGAGTCTAGTTTAGAGTTTTAATTCACCACAGTTTTATAAAATTCAGAGTAATCCTATGAAATCCGTAGTAATCTGAGTATTCCGATATAATCCAATGTAATCCACCTTCGTTGGATCTCATTTTTAGGGTTTCGTAGCCCCAGACAGAAATTCTTCTAGTTTTGTACGGGTATTCGTCCGTCTATCCGTCGAACTTTTTTTTAAAGAGGGGAAGTGAGAGAAATAGAGGGAAAGTGAGGGAAAATTATGGGAGGGGAAGTAGGTCAAGTGTAGGGCAATGAGGGGAGCGGAAGGAGGAAGTGAGAGGGAATTATAAGAAGGGGTGAGGGGAAATAAGTGGAGGAAGTAGGATAAGTAGGGAAATGATGAGAGGGGAACTAGGGAAGTGTGAGGAAATGTGGGGTGGGGAAGTAGGGGAAGGGAAAGGGGATTGTTAGCTGGGGAAGTGAGGAGAGGGGAAAGTAGATTAGGAAAAATTTGGGTTAGGGAGAGGTTGGGAGGTGAAGCGATGGTTGAAGTGTGGGTAGAGGAAGTAGGGAAATTTAGGGGGAGTAGGGGAAGGAATGAATGAAAGGGGCCTACATTGACTAATTTGTTGGAGTTTTTTCCCCCTCGACCGTTAGTGTTTAAGATAAATAAAAAATGTCTGATGACAAACGAAGAACACCATTACTCAAATACCCTTTTCACGGAGAAAACCTTAAATAGAAAATAGATGTCTATATCAATCCTCTGAATAGCAGATTCAACCATTCCAGTTAGGAATCTAACCTAACTTAGCTGATGTTCATTGATGTTGAGCAGGTAAGAATTTAATAAGAAGATGCTAGATTTTGTTGGTGTACACCACAATCCAGTTAATTGAAAGAGTCCATACGTATAGTTGGTTTGTTCCATTTTTGTATCTTCTTGAAACCGAGTTGTATGATCAGCCGATTGTCATTGATATTGACGAGATAAGAATTTAATTAGAAGATGCTAGATTTCGTGGATATACTGATCCATCCAATCATTTGAAAAAGCCCATCTGTATAGTTGGTTTTTTCCATTGTTGTATCTTCTACAAGACGTGTTATCTGATCAGCTGATTATCATTGATCTTGAGCAGGTAAAAATTTAATTAGAAGATGTTGGATTTTGTTGGGATACTATTCCATCCAATCCTTTGTAAGAGCCCATCCATTTAGTTGGTTTGTTCCATTGTTATATCTTCTTTAAACTTTGTACGGTTAGCTAATTGTCATTGATATTGATCAGATAAGAATTTAATTAGAAGATGATGGATTTTGTTCGTATAATGGTCCATCCAATCCTTTGATAGAACCCATCAGTATAGTAGGTTTGTTCCATTGTTGTATCTTTTTCAAACCGAATTGTATGATTAGCTGATTGTCATTGATGCTGACCAAGTAAGAATTCAATCAGAAGATGATAGTTTTGTGGATGTACTAGTCCATACAATCCTTTCAAAGAGCTTATCTGCATACTTTGGTTTGTTCCATTGTTATATCTTCTTCAAATCTTGTTGTGTGATTAGCAGTTTGTCATTGATGTTGAACAGGTAAGAAGTTAATAAGATGTTGGATTTTGTTAGTGTACTGGTCCATCAAATTCTTTTTATGAACCCATCTGTATAGTTGTTTTGTTCCATTATTTTATCTTCTTCGAACCGTGTTGTATGATTAGCTGATTTTCATTGATCTTGACCAGGTAAGAATTTAATGAGAAGATGTTAGTTTTGTTGATATACTAGTCTATCCAATCCTTTGAAAGAGCCCATCTGCATACTCGGTTTTTTCCATTGTTGTATATTCTTCAAATCTTGTTTTGTAATTAGCAGATTGCCATTGATGTTGAACAGGTAAGAATTTAATAAGATGTTAGCTTTTCTTAGTGTACTGGTCCATAAAATCCTTTCAAAGAACCCATCTGTATAGTTGGTTTTTTCCATTGTTGTATCTTCTTCAAACCTTGTTGTATGATTAAATGATTGTCATTGATGTTGACCAGGTAAGAATTTCATTAGAAGATGTTGGATTTTGTTGGTATACTGATCCTTTCACTCCTTTGATAGAACCGATCAGTATAGTTGGTTTGTTCCATTATTGTATCTTCTTCCAACCGTGTTGTATGATTAGGTGATTGTCATTGATGTTGACCAGTTAAGAATTTCATTAGAAGATGTTGGATTTTGTTGGTATACTGGTCCATCAAACCCTTTGAAAGAACTCATCTGTATAGTTGGTTTGTTCTTTTGTTGTATATTCTTCAAACCTTGTTGTAGAGTTAGCTGATTGTCATTGATGTTGACCAAGTAAGAATTTAATAAGAAGATGCTAGAATTTGTTGGTATACTCGACCATCCAGTCCTTTGAAAAAGTCCATATGTATAGTTGGTTTTTTCCATTGTTGTATCTTCTTCAAACCGAATTGTATGATTAGCTGATGGTCGTTGATGTTGATCAGGTAAGAATTTAATTAGAAGATATTTTTTATGTTTTTTGTTCGTATCCAATCCTTTGATAGAACCCATCTGTATATTTGATTTGTTCCATTGTTGTATCTTCTTCAAACCGAGTTGTGTAATTAGCAGTTTGTCATTGATGTTGAACAGGTAAGAAGTTAATAAGATGTTGGATTTTGTTAGTGTACTGGTCCATCAAATTCTTCCGAAGAACCCATCTGTATAGTTGTTTTGTTCCATTATTTTATCTTATTCGAACCGTGTTGTATGATTAGCTGATTGTCGTTGATCTTGACCAGGTAAAAATTTAATTAGAAGATGTTGGATTTTGTTGGTATACTGGTCCATTCAATTGTTTGGTAGAACCCATCAGTATAGTTGGTTTGTTCCAATATTGTATCTTCTTCAACCCGTGTTGTATGATTAGCTGATTGTCATTGATGATGTACAGGTAAGAATTTAATAAGATGTCAGATTTTGTTCGTATACTGGTCCATCCAATCCTTTGATAGAACCCATCAGTATAGTAGGTTTGTTCTTTTGTTGAATATTCTTCAAACCTTGTTGTAGAGTTAGCTGATTGTCATTGATGTTGGCCAAGTAAGAATTTAATAAGAAGATGCTAGAATTTGTTGGTATACTCGACCATCCAGTCCTTTGAAAAAGTCCATATGTATAGTTGGTTTTTTCCATTGTTCCATTGTTGTGCCTTCTTCAAACCTTGTTGTCTGATTAGCTGATTGTCATTGACGTTGACCAGGTAAGAATCTAATTAGAAGATGTTAGATTTTGTTGGTATACTGGTCTATCAAATCCTTTGAAAGAGCCCATTTGCATACTTGGTTTGTTCCATTGTTGTATCTTCTTCAAACCTTGTTGTAAGATTAGTTGATTGTTATTGATGTTGACCAGGTGAGAATTTGATTATAAGATGTTAGTTTTGTTGATATACTAGTCCATCCAATCTTTTAAGAGAGCTCATCTGCATACTTGGTTTGTTCCATTGCCGTATCTTCTTCAAATCTTGTTGTGTAATTAGCAGATTGTCATTGATGTTGAACAGGTAAAAATTGAATAAGATGTTTGATTTTGTTAGTTTACTGGTTCAAAAAATCCTTTTAAAGAACTTATCTGTATAGTTGGTTTGTTCCATTGTTGAATCTTCTTCCAACCGTGTTGTCTGATTAGCTGATTGTCATTGACGTTGACCAGGTAAGAATTTAATAAGAAGGTGCTAGATTTTGTTGCTGTACTGGTCCATCCAATGCTTTTATAGAACCGATCTGTATGTTTGGTTTGTTCGATTGTTATATCTTCTTTAAACCTTGTATGATTAGCTGATTGTCGTTGATCTTGACCAGGTAAGAATTGAATTAGAAGATGCTGGATTTTTTTGGTATACTGGTCCATCCAATCCTTTTAAAGAACCCACCAGTATAGTTGGTTTGGTCTATTGTTCTATCTTCTTCAAATCTTATTGTAGAATTAGCTGACTGTAATCGATCTTGAACAGGTAAGAGTTTAATTAGAAGATGTTGGATTTTGTTGGTATACTGGTCCATCAAATCCTTCGAAGGAACTCATCAGTATAGTTATTTTTGTCTATTGTTGTATCTTCCTCAAATCTTATTGTATAATTAGCTGATTGTCATTGATGCTGACCAGGTAATAATTCAATAAGAAGATGCTAGTTTTTGTTGGCATACTGGTTCATCCAGTCCTTTGATAGAACCCATATGTATAGTTGGTTTGTTCCATTGTCGTATCTTCTTCAAACCGAGTTGTATGATTAGCTGATTGTCGTTGATCTTGCCCAGGTAAGAATTTAATTAGAAGATGTTGGATTTTGTTGGTATACTGGTCCATCAAATCCTTTGAAAGAACGCATCTGTATAGTTGGTTTGGTCTATTGTTATATCTTATTAAAATCTTATTGTATAATCAGCTGATTCTCATTGATATTGACCAGGTAAGAATGTATTTAGAAGATGTTGGATATTGTTGGTATACTCAACCATCCTGGTTCATTCAGTCCTTTGAAAGAGTTCATCTGTATAGTTGCTTGTTCCATTGTTATATCTTCTTCAAACCTTGTTGTATGATTAGCTGATTGTCATTGACGTTGACCAGGTAAGAATATAATCAGAAGATTGTTGGACTTTGTTGCTGTACTGATCCAAGTATAAGTTCGACCAGTACACCAACAAAATCTAACATCTTCCAATCCAACCTAACGTTTGAAACCTTACTGACCAGAACGCGTTCGCCTCCAATGACGAACCGCCAAAGAAAATATTTCTAAAAGCTTTCCTCTCATAAAACTGGACGCCAGAAAGCGCCTTTTACTTTCTATGTGAAATAGTCCGTATCGAAGGTTTAAATGGGGGTTGGGGGCATCGAAAACCTAAGACGAAGGATTGGTGCCCCTTCGTAAAATGAAATGGTAGCCAGTGTATATAAAATAAAGGGATCTAACTCGTATTTACATGTTTCGGTGGGTGCTGGTCGATCGTAAAGGTCAGGGAAGGAGATCAAATGCTGGACATTGAAACGAAAAGGGCAGACTGGTACTTTTCTCTTTGATGTGAAAAAATAAGGGCGATACGAGGGTCCGAACCCGCCTGTCGTCGATCGAGCATAGCGGAACGAACCATATATCCTCTAATGGGGTTTTACTTTGTTGAAAGGTCCCCCCCCCCAACCCACTTCTGGAAATTTAACGTCTTTTGCAACACAAATAAATTTAACGTTCCATTTCTGATGAAATGGATGTCAAAAAAATTAACGTACTACCAGATCCAATCCAATTTGGAACAAAGCCACGTGTCCCGATTGTGTTTTCTATCTCATCGAATAAGTCAAGATTTCTATCCTGTTTTTCTGGTAGAGCACTCGAAGAAAAGTTTTGCTAAAAAAGTTTCTTCTGCTACCTAGATCATGTTTCCGGACCATTGGGCATTCATTTTTTCTCATGAAATAAAGATGGCGAGGGAAAATTGTGGACCCTTTTCTTTGTTTATGGAATCTACTAGGAGGAAAGACAATTGTAGCCAGTTTGAGAGTTATTACTTTTAGAATAGCAAAAAATTGAAATATTGAATCGAGTTCACAGTCAATACGAGTTGATCAATTTATTCTCGAAATTGGATACAAATGATATTCAACGATTTTAGACAAACTTTGGATTTTTGATTTGATCAGCAAATTGCGCTTTGGAATGATCCGATATGGTCGTTGGAGGAATTACAACAATTGCATTTTGCAATAATAAATTACCTACTATTCACATTATTGGAAGAAAATGTAGTTTGAATAATGATTGTTTGAAAATGCTTCTCCACTCAGAGAAAAAAAACGAAGGTTGATTTTAATGGCTAACTTCCGAAATAAAAAATAGAAACTTTACAAAAATTCGTTTCCTCATAGTCATTAATCTATTTTTATATTTTAAGTTAAAATTGAAAAACAAAATAATTTCTTTTTGCAACTCAAAGATCAAATACCTGTCATTTGGGATTTTCAAAATTGAGATTTTTCTACCATTCTGAAATTCAAAATTTTATAAATGATTATGATGAAAAATTGATGTAGATTCGAAATTTACATTTACATGGATAATTAATTTAATTTAGATTAAATAAAAAAAATTAATCAAATAATTAATTTTCGGTTTATATTGATTGTTTTTGATTGAAAAATCTACTATTATATTTTTGGTTGCTAATTGATCTTTTCTGGTTGAAAATTGTATTATTTGCTTGAAAATTTATTTATTTTGTTTAAAATTCATCAATTTTGTTAGAAAATTCAATTTTGTTAAAAATTTTGTCTTTCTTGGGTGAAAATTCAACTACTAGGTTGAAAGATGAACTTCTTCGCTAAAAAGTCAGTTTTTTGCTTGTAGATTCATAAATTTAATTAAAAATTGATATCTTTGATTGGAAATTCAAATATTTTGTTCAGAATTTGTTTGTTTTGGTTGTAAATTATTTTTTTATCTGAAAAAAAAAAATTCCATTCTTGGTTAAAAATTAATTTTTTTTAGTAAAACATTCATCTATTTGCCTGAAATTTTACTTTCTTGTCGAAAATTCATATTTATGGGTAGAAAATTAAATTTTTTTGTAGTAAAATCGCCTTTTTGGCTTGAATATTCAACAATTTATTTGAATTTTTTTTCTCTTCTCAATAAAGATTCTTTCTTAGTTGGAAATTAAACTCATTTGCTAAAAATTAATTTTAATAATTTTAATAATTTCTATTTGAAATCAAAAGCTTTTTTGAAAATTCGTAATTTTTGGTTGTATTTAACTGTTTTTTATTCAAAATCTTTTTTGGCCGAAATATCAACTATTACATTTTTTGCTGAAAATTCATCTTTTTTGGTTGAAAATTTAAGTATCTGGTAAAAAATTTAATTACTTGGTTGAAAGTTAATTTCCTTTGTTCACGATTCAATTTTTTGTTTTATAATTTAACTATTTTATTAAAATTTATTTATTTTTTGTTTAAAATTGATTCTTTCAACTGAAAACTTAACTATTCCATTTTCTGTTGAAAATTTGACCTTTTTGGTTGAAAATTTCACAATTTTGTTAAAAATTTATCTATTTCAGTTGAAAATTCATTTTTTATTTGAAAATATAAATGTTTTGTTGAAAATTCTCTTATTTATTTGAAAATTAATTTTTTAGATGCACATTAAACTATTTTTGTTGAAAATTCCTCCTTTTTGGTTGAATTTTCATTTTTTTTTTTTTGAAAATTCGCTTTCATAGGGGAAAATTATTCTGCTTGGTTGAAAATTCATCTTTTTGGTTGAAAATTTAACTAGTTTGTTGAAAATTGATCTATTTCAGTTGAAAATTCATCTTTTTGTCGACAATATAAATATTTTGTTGAAAATTTATTTTTTTTATTTGAAAATTAACTTTTCAGATGCACATTCAACTATTTTGGTTGAAAATTCATCCTTTTTGGTTGAATTCATCTGTTTTTGATTTAAAAATAAAATCCTTTTTGAAAAATCTTATTTTCTGGTTGAAAAATAATTTGTTAAATTGAAAATTTAACTATATCATTTTTGGTAAAAAATTTAATATTTTTATTTGAAAAGGGTTGAATTCAACTGTTTTTGATTTAAAAATAAATTCTTTGTTGAAAATTTGTTCTTTTTGGTTGAATTCAATTGTTTTTATTTAAAATTCAAAATTTTGTTTGTAGAAACATAATCTTTTTTGGTTGAAGATTCATCATTTTACGTCTAAAAATCATTTCTTTGTTTGATTTTTTTTGGTAAACTTTAATTTTTTAACTGCAAATTTAATTTTTTCATTTTTGATTGAAAATTCACCTTTGTTAATTAAAAATTTAACTATTTCGTAGAAAATTAAATTAATTCTTTGAAAGTTGGACCCTTTTGTTCAAAATTGATTTTTTTTATAATTTAACTAATTTGTTGAAAATTCGTATTTAATTGGTTGTAAATGATTTTTTAGATGAAAATTTAACTATTCCATCCTTGGTTAAAAATTTATCTTTTTTAGTTGAAAATTGAACTGTTTGGTTGAAATTTTAAACTATTATTTGGAAAATTCGTTTTCTTTCGTTAAAAGTTAATTTTTCTAACTGAAAATTTAACTATTTCGTTTTTGATTGAAGATTTATATTTTTAGTCGAAAATTCAACTATTCAGTTGAAAATTCATCTTATTGGTTGAAAATATAACTATTTTGTTGATAATTCTCTTTTTGATTAGAAAAATTATTTATGAGATCCAAAATCAACTATTTAGTCGAAAATTCGTGTCTTTTGTTTAAAAAAAGTATTTTTTTATTGAAAACTAATTTTTTTAACTGCAAATTTTATTATTCCATTTTTGGTTGAAAATTCATTAATTTCAGTTAAAAATTCAACTGTTTGGTTGAAAATTAATCTGTTTTGGTTGAGAATTCAACTATTTTGTTGAAAATTCGTCCTTTTTTGGAATTAAACTTTTTTTCATTTAAAAATAAATTTTTGGTTGAAAAGTCCCCCTTTTTGTTTAAATTCAATTGTTTTGAATTTAACATTAAAATTTTTTCTTTTGAAATATTAACTATTTATTACATTCTTTGTAAAGAATTACTGTTTTTTGGTTGAAGATTCATTATTTTAGTTTGAAAAATCATTTCTTTGATTGAAAATTCTTTTTTTTTTCTTTCGTTAATAATTATTTTTTCTTACTGAAAATTTAATTTCAGCATTTTTGGTAAAAAATTTAGCCTTTTGATTTGGAAATTTACCTTTTTGGCAATAAATTTAATTACTTGGTTGATAGCTGGGCTCCTTTGTTCAAAATTCAATTTTTTGGATAATAATTTAACTATTTTGTTGAAAATTCGTATTTATTTGATTGAACATTATTTTTTTATCTGAAAATTTAACTATTCCATTTTTTGTAGAAATTTCTTTTCTTTGGTTGAAAATTATTTTGTCTTTCTAAGTGTACCATTATATTTTCGGACGAAAATTTGTCTTTTTTGAAGATTCATTATTTTTGTGGAAAATTATCACTTTTGGTAGAAAGTTTTTCTTTTTGATTTCAACGTTTACTGTTATATTTTCGGTTTAGAATTTATCTTTTTTTGTTAAAAATGTTATTATTTGGTTGAAAATTTAATTATTTTGGTAGAAAATTCAACTATTTGTTTGAAAATTAACTTTTATGTTTTTTTTTGCTGAAAGTTAATTTTTTTAATTGAAAATTTAGCTATTTCGATTTTGGTTGATGATTTATTTGTTTAAGTCGAAGATGCAACTATTTAATTAAAAATTTATCTATTTTAGTTGAAAACTCATCTTTTTGGTGGAAAATATAACTATTTTCTTGAAAATTCTCTTTTTTAGTTGAAAATTAATTTTTCAGATGAAAATTCAACTATTTGATTGGAATTTATGTATTTTGTTGAAAATTTAACCATTTTTTTTGAAAATTCTTTTTTTTCAACTAAAAATTTAACTATTTAATTTTTAGTTGAAAATGTATCGGTTTGGATTGAAATTTAACTATTTGGTTAAAAAGTTATATTTTTTAGTTGAAAATTGAACTATTTGTTAAAAATTCCTGTATTTTGTTGAAAATACAAGATTTTCTCAAAATTGTTTATTGTTCCTAGGGAGATGTAAATTTTCAGAAGTGAGATTGGGAACTAGGTAAATCTAAAGAAACTCTTTAGAAATAAAAAAAAATTCTAGAGCCATAGAGATTTATAGCCCAACACAGAAAAATTTGAATTTTTGTCATTTATAGAAAGGCAAAGAAAAATTTTTAAAAAAATTTAAAAAATAAAAAAAAAAAAAAAATTAAAGAAAGAAAATTTTTTATAGATTTGGAAAACACTTTCTTTATTTAGACCTTACTACGGTGACTCACAGCTCAACATAAATGTCGAATTCTCAAATACATTTTCAAGGCACTTCTTAAATGATTCAGACGTTACGCATCGTATTTTCCCGCGTTTGACTCGACCCGTCTTCCATTCATAAATAATAAAACGTTGTTCATGTGACCCGCCCTTGGCCCCAGAGTTCAACGAAACTTCCATTCCGTAGACTACAATCTGCATCATTTATGAGGATTAATTCCCATCTGTGCTTATTTTTTATTGAAACCTGTGTTATTGGCCATTTATCCCAGACGTCATTATCCCCAATGATTTTTCCGTAAGATAAATTACCAAATCCCAGTACCTCAATTTTTTCTTGGTTTCGGAATCTGTATCCTCACCACTTCTTTTTTTCTGTTTTATCCGATCCTATCGTATCCTCCTCTCACTCCCCTCACTCCCCCGTCCCTCACCTACCGCTGCAACCCTCTTATACTTTCCCTACACTCCCCTACGTCCCTTCTACCATTCCTCACTTTCCCTACCAGTACCTCAATTTTTCTTGATTTTTGGATTTGTGTCCTTATTACTCCTTTCTATTCTGTCCTATCCGATCCTATCCTATCGTATCCTCCCCTCACTCCCTCATCCCTCATCTACCCTTGTCACCCTCTCATACTTTCTCTACACTCCCCTGCTTCCCTTCTACCATCCCTCTCTTCCTCTTCCAGTACCTCAATTTTTCTTGACTTTGGGATTTATGTCCTTACTACTCCTTTTCATTCTGTTCTTTCCGATCCTATCCTATCGTATCCTCCCCTCACTCCCCCATCCATCACCTACCGCTGTCACCCTCTCATACTTTCTCTACGCTCCCCTGCGTCCCTTCTACCATTCCTCACCTCCCCTACCAGTACCTCAATTTTTCTTGACTTTGGGATTTGTGTCCTTACTACTACTTTCTATTCTGTCCTATCCTGTCGTACGGTCCCCTCACTCCTTCATCCCTCATCTAGTCTACCACGCTTATTATACTTCCCTTACACTCCCCTGCACCCCTTCTACCATTCCTCATTTCCCCCACCCAGTACCTCAACTTTTCTTGATTTTGGAATTTGTGTCCTTACTACTCCTTTCTATTCTGTCCCATGCTATCCTATCCTATCGTACGATCCCCTCACTGCCCCATCCCTCACCTACCCCTACCACCCTCTTTTACTTTCTCTACACGCCCCTGCTTCCCTTCTACCATTCCTCACTTCCCCTACCAGTACCTCAACTTTTCTTGACTTTGGGATTTGTGTCCTTACTACTCCTTTCTATTCTGTCCTATCCTATCGTACGCTCCCTCACTCCTTCAAATCTCATCTAACCTACCACCCTTATTATACTTACCCTACACTACCCTGCTTCCCTTCTACCATTCATCACTTTCCCCACCCAGTACTTTAACTTTTCTTGATTTTGGAATTTGTGTCCTCGCTACTTTTTTCTATTCTGTTCTATTCCCGATCCTATTCTATCGTACGCTCCTCTTACTCCCCCATCCCTCACCTACCCTCACCACCCTTTTATACTTCTCCTACACTCCCCTGCTTCCCTTCTAGGATTCCTCACTTCCCCTATGAAGTACCTCAATTTTTTCTTGATTTTGGAATTTGTATTCGCAACACTTCTTTCTATTCTGTTCTATCCAATCACATCCTATCATACGCTCCCCTCACTCCTTCATCCCTCACCCAACCTACCACCCTTATTATACTGACACTCACAATCCCCTGCTTCCCTTCTACCATTCCTCACTTCCCCTACTCAGCATCACAATTTTTCTTGATTTTGGAATGTGTTTACTATATTATCGAACACCTCCTCACTCCTCCGCACCTCTCCATCCCCTACTACTCCTTTCAAACTCCTCTGCTTCACTTCTAATACCTGCCTCACTTCGCCTACCCATTTCCTTCCCCTCCTCACCATCCTTCCCTAAATTTTATACTCCCATACCTCCCTTCCATCTAATACTTCCTCTCTCCTGCGCTTCTAATTCCCCTTATATACTCACCCTAATCTCCACCCTCATATTTTCACGTTCCCTCCATCCTCTACATGTTCTAGCCTCTCACTTTAAAATCCCTCTCCTACTTACCCTACCCCTTCACCACGTCTAGTTCCCTTCCTCTCCCATCCCGTCCCTTAATCTTCGTCAATGGATGCAGACAAACCTGTTGAGCCGATTGGCTTTATGTATTTAGTATTATTTCAAGTATTTTACGAATAAATAAAGTTGTGAATTCCCAGTTGATCAAGTGAAATGATAAAATTAGTAAAAATGGGCGATGTGCGCCTTCAAAAAGGGCTTCGTAGCCTATTAAGTCCTTAATTCGGATGTTAAAACCTCTCCTCTCCTCTCCTCTCCTCTCCTCTCCTCTCCTCTCCTCTCC
>CAKNYM010044972.1:78451-123816 GCA_932195095.1 Andricus curvator | reverse complement strand
TATATATATATATATATATATATATATATATATGTGAAAATTCTTCAGGAATCTAATGCAAATGTGTTTACTATCTTGAAACTCGAATTTTTCCTATAATTTTTTGACAATCCGGCAAAATTGAGAAAATGCTTAAAAATCTTTAAGATTCTATTTTTAAAATTTTGTTAGATATATTTTTTTAATTAATTTTTCACTACTTAATCATTTTTAGTTTTCGTAGGAATTAAAAAAAAATTGCATTCTTTCGAAAACTTTCTAAATGCTTAGAAAGCTTCTAAATGTAGTGTTCAGTATCTATAAAAATCTACGTTTTGTTTTGAATTTTTCGATTTTCTTTCAAGTATTAAATTATTTTCGATCTTTTTAAAACTCCTGAATATATCTCCAACTTACTACCAATTTTTCCGAATCATTAATTGACTAAATTTTTTTCTCAGTTTTTAATGAAAATTACGGTCTTTTTATTTGAAAAATAATTTTTCTAATCAAAAATTCAACTATTTCATGTTTCGTTAAAAAATGTTTCTTCAGTTGAAAATTCCTTAATTTTAAATATTATGTTGGAAATTGATGTATTTTGTTGAAAATTCAACTGTTTAAAAAAATTTTGTTGTTATAAATACATGTTTATGGTTCAAGACTCACTTTTTTTAGTGAAAAAATCATTTATTCGGTTAACAGTTTCACTGCTCAGTTCAAAATAAGTTTTTATTTAGTTAAAAATAAATTTTTAAACTGTAAATGCAACTGTTCCACGCTCAAATTCGGGCTTAATTAACCTGGTCAATAACCTAAAATCTGCTTTGGTACTGATTCAAAATTTCTATAGTTAGATTGGAAAAAGGACACTTTTCAGATTGACTCCATGAAAATTCTATACATTCTGCTTTTTATGTGTTAAAATAGTAGTTTTAATTGACTTTCATAAACAAATTGATTATTATTATAGATTAGCAGTTCGAACTCGAAAGTTCATTGCCTCATCTACCCGAGACCGCCACACATCTCTATCTTGTGCATTCTCCATCCAGTTTAAGTAATCATGTCCTAGTTCTTTTAGATCATCCCTTACATTTTTCTCCCATCTGTTTCTCGGTCTGCCTAGGGGTCTCTTACCAGTCGGTCTCCCTCTTAAAACTTGCGCCACTGTTCTTTCATTGCCCATTCTTGCTACATGCCCCGCCCATCTTAAATTACGCGCTTTCATTACTCTATTAATATTTGCTGACCCGTAGAGAGCGTGCAGCTCATCATTATGCAGTTTTCTCCACTCGCCGGTCTCTTCGTCCCTTTTTGGACCATAGATTTTTCTAAGTACTTTATTCTCGAAAACTCTAAACCTATTCTCTTCTCCTTTCGTCAGCGCCCACGTTTCACACCCGTACATGACGACCGGCATTATTATCGTTTTGTAAATTCTTACTTTGATGTTTCTAGATAGCGATCGCGATTTTAGTAGCGTGTTTGCTGCATAATAGCACCCATTGCCAGCGTGTAGCCGCGCATTGATTTCCGTTTTAATCTTATTTTCGCTAGTTATAATAGACCCGAGGTATTTAAACTCGTTAACCCTTTCGAATTTCATATTTCCGGCCATTAGATCCCCGTCTTGATTACTTTGTCCGGACCTGACGACGGTCATATATTTTGTCTTCGATTCGCTAACTTCCAAGCCAATCTCTTTGGCTTTTGCGATCAAGATTTCTGCATTTTTAGCTACCGTTTCTTTATCATCCCCTAGTACGTCGAGATCATCCGCATATCCAAGAATTAGTATTACCCCATTGAGGGTAGCACCGGTCGGATTCGCCTGCACTTGCCTAACCACGTATTCTAAAACTAAGTTAAAAAGGACGCACGAAAGTGCATCGCCCTGTTTCAGGCCATCGCGGATCGAAAACTTTTCAGATAAACTACCGTTTACGCGTATTCTACCCTTACTGCCGCTTAAGCAAATTTCGATAAGTCTAACTAATTTTCTTGGCACACCCAAGAACTCTAGGATCCAGTACATTCGCGCGCGTATAATAGAGTCGTAAGCTTTTTTAAAATCGATAAATAGCTGATGTACTGCTTCTTTAAATTCCCATTTCTTTTCTAACAGTTGTCTAATTGTAAACATTTGATCGCTTGTAGATCGGTTTCGGCGGAATCCACACTGGTAATCCCCAATGATTTCCTCGGCAAAAGGAGTTAGTCTACTTAGGATAACATTAGACAGGATCTTGTAGCACGAAGGCACAAGTGAAATTCCCCGATAGTTGTTACAGTTAGTTTTATCGCCTTTTTTAAAGATGGGAATAATGATAGAGGTATTCCATTCTTCCGGCATGCGTTCTGTTTTCCAAACTGCGCGTATCAATTTACAAATTTGCCTTGTGAGGCAAGGGCCTCCATTTTTTATCAGTTCTGACGGTAGGTCATCAATGCCCGCGGCTTTGTTATTTTTCAACTTCTTTATGGCCATTTCTATTTCTATATCAGTAGGATCGTTAATTAATAGATCAGCAGTGTGGATTTCGCCGAGATTACCTTCAACGGGGGCTTCGCGTACATTTAACAGTTTATCGAAATAATCTTTCCATAAATTCAGTCTCTCTGTCGCATCGGCTACTAGATTGCCATTTTCGTCCCTCATTACTTCCGTTCTACTTTGAAAGCCTTTCTTTATAAAATTGATTCCCCTGTACATCTCACGCGGGTTATTTTGTTTATTATGCGCTTCTATTGCTAGTATTTTATTCTTTTCCCACTCCCTTTGCATAAACGAAACGTCTTTTCCCAAGGCCTTCACGCAGATATAATTCCATCGAGAATCACTTACTTTAGGTCGATAAAAAATATGTCTTTTTTCATATACTTTATTTTCTAAGAGAGGCCCGCCTTGAGAATTGTCACGATATTTAATATATGATAAACAAAAAGTCAATTTTCTCTTTATTCTAACCGTAGTTTTGCATAAACGAAACTCCTTTTTTACAAAGCCTTCACGCAGAGATGATTTTATTCTAGAACCACTAACTTCATGAAAAAAAATATATTGTTTTCAATGTAAATTATTTTCTAAGAGACGCCCGCTATGGACATTGATATAATGTTTAATACTCAATGAACAAAAGTGTAATTTGCACATTATTCTAAGAGTATTTTTGCATAAGCTAAACTTTTCTTCTGCGAAGCTTGCCATAATTGATCGAGAATACATTGTAAAATTAGTTTTTCACCATTTAAAATTGTTTTCACTATAATGAGCTTAGAATCGTGCAATAAATTTAGAAATGTAGCGATGTTATGATATAATGTTGTAATTTTGCAAACGTACGATCATGAGAAGAAGTTTCAACTCGCTAGAGGTCTACAGTAATGCCCCGACCTTACCGACATTACAGTTTTTGCAAAGATAGGTTCAAATTCGATTTTTATTTCTATTATTGAAATAAATATTGAAAAATGAATTGAAAAGATATTGAACTATACATTACGAGGTCATTAATCCGTAAATAAAGAAAATTAATTATATATTCTGAACTATCGATCTCCGAAACAAGAATAGATCAGCAGCGACAACTGGCGGTGAATCCAGGAACTAGAAAACCGGTTTTCCTACACTATTTTGCTTGGTTTATTTTACTTTGGTTTGTGCAAAACAGTGCTTAAATAAATGAATAAATCAATCTTTTTTCGCTCATTACATGTTCATTATTACTTCCCGCATGGCGGGCTTCTCATTATTTGAGCATACAAAATTTTCGGAAATAGATAATCTAATATTTTGTTTATAAAAATTTTTTTTTGTTAATAATTAGGATTTTTAAGAGAAGCCCGCCATAGATTTCGGTTACCTTTTTACAATGCAAAAAAAATTATTTCAATTCATGCATTATTTTGCGAGTTTTTTTGCACAAACCGATCGGAGGAAGTTACCGTTTCACCTTAAAATAAAAGATTGCCACTTCGTTATTAATCCTGATCCACGCTGACTGTGTGCTTGATCTTTTCTAATTCTACTACGACTCCTTGCACGAGTTCTTGTATTTGAAGTTTCTCGAAGTTTATGTGAATCGCCAGCCTCGTCTGTACTTTCATCGTCTGTTATAAGGGGGTGAACTGTAGAGTTTCTTCAAATACCGATGTCTCGCTCCAACTGTTTATCTGTTTGAACTCTCCAGTATTCTCTATTTTTCACGAGTTCTCGTCGTATACCAAGCTCTCGAAGGATATGAGCAAACTGATCTCTACCAGACGGAACGAATCTTTTTCTATGTCTTAATGCATCGTTAACGAGATCTGTAATATTTGAATCTTCAATACGTTGTCCGTCTATAAAAACTACACCATTTTTATCCCATCTTATTCTGCTAGTAATATTCGGTCTTCTTAAATGATTGAGTTATAAAATACTATTTGCCTGAAAAGTTTTAGGCACTGATGATGTAATGGCTTCTACAGGTAGAAATTCTCCATTGGTTGATTGATTGTCTGTGACTTCATTTATGTCTTTATTATCAGTAGGAGGATTTCTATGCTCATCAACCAAGAAGAGAAATTTTTGTAACACCTGGATATATATTTTCACTTTTCACGCTCATCTATTGGAGAAGGCGAAAATAAGATGCGAATCATTTCGGTATCAAGTCTACCAAGATTATTACCGGGTGTTTGCGTAGTTAACCCGGAAATTGAGGGTATAATTTATGCATCACTACTGCTTACAGTTGGTTGCTTTAAAGTTTGCATTTGGTGTTGCATTTTATCCACTTGGTCACTTGGGATAAGTACCATTTTTTTAGCATACTCCATATTTGCTTATGAAATGGTTTTTATTTAAGATGAGCCACTAAAAAAGTTAGATATTAAACCGCCAATAATTGGTGCAAGTAAAAGAGGTAAAAATCCACCTTTTTGTACGATAAAGTTTTTCTTCTTTCTCCACGTCCCATGGGTTTCCGCTAATTTGCGAAGTAGTTTTTTATGTTTTTTCAACTTTAATCTCTGGTGCTTCCTCAGTGGTACATTTCCCAATAGAGTGTTTAAAGCGCACTCACAAATACATTTAATTTTAAATTTTTTAATTAAAGAAGTAAATAACCATGTGGTTGAGAAGTGGCATCTTGATAGGCTTCTTGTAAAAATCGTGGATTTTCAGGGCAAACTTGCCGAGCTAGATGCTGAATTTGGGCAGGATCTCGCGGATTTTTAAAAGCAACAATATAGTTTGCATTGAGAGAAATATCTCTTTGACCATGACCCTGATGGAAAAGATTTTGAGAAATAAAGATGACACTGAGATTTTTATGATGACTACCCTTGGTAAATAGATCTAAAATTGTATTATTTGAAGATTCCCTCATTAAATCATCGATAATTAAAAGTTTAGCTCTGGGGTCGTTGGAATAGTCAGACGATTGTGGTAAGCCTTCACGAAATTCTATCGTTTTTCCATACTCCTTGTATGCTGTCTGCCACTCGGAATAGTAAAAAATGATACGCTCAATATGTGTCTCGCACACACTATCTAGATCACGGAGAAACTTTTTTACAAAAAATGTTTTACCACATTCTGTTGGTCCATAATTGAGAAATGATTCAAATTAAATCAGTTATTATTATTTATGTAATATCTTGATTTTCTGACCAGGAGTTTTTTTCGCATGCTTTACTTAACTTCTAGAAATTGATCAATTGTTGTTGAGGGATTTTGAGCTGATTCCCCTGACCGTTCTCCATCAAGTCAATGAACAAGCTTATCTTGATGTGACCATTCCAACACGCCCTGAGATTAGCTTACAAGGGCGTGCGACCTTCGCCGCGCCGCGTTGGATCATTGCCGCAAAATCCTAGTTTTTAGCTATATTCTGGCTACCTGTGTCAGGTTGGAAAAATGAAGTATAGGATCATATTATTCTACGTGATTTTTTCCGTTTTTGATTACATAATAATAGGAAAGGATTTTGCATGCATTTTAGGACAATAAATAAAATTTGTAGACAATTTTCTTTTTGTTCTGAAAGTAAATTTCATTTTATTTAATTCACTTTTAAATATATTTTTAATAATTTCAAAATAAACAATTAATAGATATGAATTCCTTTTTTTAAATATTTCACTCCTCAAATAAATCTACACTCATGTCGGATAATGCGACAGTGTAGGGCTGAGCCCCTCCACGAAAACAGTCATGAAAATCCGTGAATGGAAGTAAATCGAGGTGATGATCCTGTCCGCATTGATCGAAAAATGTGATCTCGTCATCAACCCCGAACAGTCCAAATTGTTCAACTGAAAACAAAAAGTGAAAGTTCTCATTATTAGCAGGTAGAAGAATATATTTTAAAAAATAAAAATCATAAGAAATAAACATACAATTATTTTATTTTTATGATGCGAAATCAGTTGTGTCTCTGTGTGTAGGAATGAGAGAGAGAGAGAGTGATTCTTCAAATTTTCATAATTCGATTTGTATGCTTGAAAAAAAGAAATAAATTATTTATCTTGTGCAATGTAGCCAAATGGTAGAGAGTCATATCCTTCAACTAATCGTCTTTTAGTGTATACCGGACGACATATTTTTTCCTCCTGTTTCGTAACTACCTGATGATAAGGTGTTCTGCGGATGCTACTAAAATTTAATTTAATTGGTTGTGTCTTTTTAATAACGAGATCACAGATTGAGTCAAAGTTTATCATTTCAGAGTTTTTATAGTTTAAATTAATACCTTTTACTTTGCAAACAGTGTGGTTTTTACCATCAGGTGATCGCACTTTATATGCATAAAATTTGGGACCATCTGAGACAAATTTTTCTATAAAACTTCCGGAACCATAAACTTCAGGTTCATCTGTTAAATCACATAATAGACAACCTGTATCTGGATAATACTCATCTGGCTCATTAGTGCTGGCGAAAGTAACAGAATCCGTGTCAAAATAAAGGACACGACGATCTAGTTGCTTCAAGTAAGTGAATAACTTCAAGCGTGCCTGAGCTGTCGTGTAAGCTGCTATAACACTTTTGTACAACCATGAGGCATAAATACTATTATCGTCTAAAGGCAAAACACTGTTGAAAATTTTATCAGGACTCTGAACAATTTCCAGCAATTCTTGCTGACTGTGAATGATTTTATAACTTTTTTGCACGTCACACAATTTGAGAATCCACATTTATGATCTTTAACATTTAAATGGTTAATTAATTTTGAACAGAAACCACAAATTTTGAATACCGAGCAAATACTTTTTCCTTTGCTGTATGAGTCAGGATGTAAATGATTCCTCATACATGAGGCCCCATAAAAGGACCTAAGGCATGATTCGCATTTAATTTCCTTTTTGGCATCCCCAAACAGAATATTGTTTTCTTGATCACAGGGTGGCGAAGTGTGACAGGCATTACATTTTTCAGAACACAAATGACTTTCTGAATTTTTGTAAGCCTTGTTACACGGCGCACAAAAGTTTCTACTACCCCCCGCACCTATCAAAGATAAAATTGGAGAAAAATGGAATTTTGGGGCACCCTCATACAGCAAGTAAATATTTTGTTTAATTATTTCCCCTTTACTGAAAATTTCTGAACTGCCGTCATAAAAAGCTTTCGCCTTTCCTAACCCAAAGCTATCAAAATGGTCCACTGTTATTGCTATCTGAGCTTTTGCTAAAAATTGTTGATATTTAATCAATTCTGGAATACCACATCCATTTTCTGGTATAATAACACCTGCGTCTAGCGTTAGCCTATTAGCGGCAATGCGCCGATGCACTCCATCTCTCTCGCGCTTTCGACGCCAGTCATTTTTTAATTCGACGTTAGTTTTGTCAGCCATCAGTTTCCCTTTGGCAGTTGCTACTACAATGGCCTGTGGTAGACATGTATTTTCTTTACTAGCTATTGTTAAAACTGATCGCTTAAAAATGTCGGATTGCAATTTAACACGACCTTTACCGGCTGGTACCTGAAAGCGGGTAATTTCAACATAAAAAGTATCGTCGATTTCAAAACCTGTGGCACTTTGGACAACTTTTGCAACAAGGTCCCACAGGTCTTCAAAAGACAGGTCTTTTAATGGAATGAAGGCTTTCCATGCTACCCCTTTCCCGAATTCATCGGACCAAAACACTAATCCTACTACATCGGTTGGATCGCACCAATCAATTAAATATTCGAATAATTCGCGAAATGCCGATTCGAGCCATTCCACGGGGTTATTCTCGCCAGGCTGAGAAATTTTAAATTTTAATTTCAACCCATATAAACCGAATTTCTGAATATATTCCGAACTTTCACTTATTTTACAAATAAATGGTGAATCTTTCACTCTCTCATTCCTACCTTGTGCATCGTCCAGGCTGTATGTTGCCGGTACGTCTGGGGCTCTGGAGGGTCCTGCAACCTGAGATGTACCGATGTTCAGATGGGGTACTCTCGAGGATGCAGCAACTGCGATGATTCACCGTCAACAGACATTTGCTGACCAGCACCGGCTTGGACCCGTACGATGTCATGGATGGTGTTCTGACATTCTGCAAAAATTAATATTATTATTTAAGAGAAATTATTACAAACATTTTTTTAAAATATATATTTGTATACTTAATAGTATAAATCTTACCTTGGAAGATTCTCTCTTCTTTATCTAGCAATGCTGACAGCATTTCCTCCACATTAGGGTCCAAATCCTGCAGAGCATCCTTTTTTTTTTGTTAAACTCCTTTGTGACATTCCTGACATTGTTTTTCAAGGCCACATAGGAGTTCTCTTTATCTTTTTTATTTTTATGGTCCAGGATTTTTCGTGCTTTCTTTTCCTGGATAATTTTTCGTTGTTCCTCCTTCTTCTTCTTCTTCTTCTTCTTCTTCTTCAGGGCATTGGCTTTAGTTTGATTGTCTTCATTTTTCCGACTCTCCTCGATTTCTTTCATTTGGATTCTTCTCTCTGCAGCCTTCTTTTTCAATACTTTTGCCTCTGCATGCTTGACTTCCACCAATTTCTGCAACATCTCAACTCTATCCAATTGTTCTGGCTCCGTCAATTGAGCCTGGTTTTGTTGATGTTGCTGCTGATGTTGTTGTTGTTGCTGATGATGTTGCTTCGATTTTTTCAAACGTGGATCGCGTTCCATCGAAACTGTGTCCACCTCATCATCGATAACGTACACAGTCTTCGGTCAACACTTGGGGTGGATCTCTGGCTTTACCCTGCTTTGAATTTTTCGCAGGGCATCTTCTTGTGGCCTTTTTAGTCCTGGCCACATCATTACCTGCTGCACGTTTCCTCTTCTTCTCGATCCCCGTGTACGTTTCGAAGATCGACGGTGTTTCGTTGGTAATGCATGCTTTTGCGGAAAAAAATATTATCTTATTATTTGAAATTTATCAAAATCATCATATTTTCAATTTATAAAAAGATTTTGAATTTTTTCTAATCAAACAATGATAAAACGTACAAAAATAAATAAAATTTCAATTTCTTACTTACCTACTCTTTCCTTTCCACCTTCTATTGCTATGTCCAATAAATGCCGAATTTCCTTTGCTGCTGGGAGACATCGGACTAATACTTCTTTGTTGCTCGCCTCCGTTGCATCATTAATTATATTTGCCGAACTAACAGCCGACGTGCATTTATCAACGTAAGCCTCCAAGGCAGCCATTGCAGCTAAATGCTCAGCGACTGCATCAAGAGCAATCGTGGCATTGTTTAAACCACTGTGACACATTTTTTTTTAAATTTCATTCGAATTTGGATCAAACGCACTTCACTCACTTTTTTATCAAGCACTTTTAATCCTCTTTGAAATTGGGGCACTTCACTCACTTTTCTTATCGATTACACTTAATTCACTTGAAATTTGGGAATGATAGAATCACAATAAAACTCGGGCGGTTATCTAGGGACAGTGTTGCAGAAGCAAAGGCAAGGTTTAGACTGATTTTCTTGGGAAACTGTGACTTTCTTGCAAGGAAAATGGGTCCATCCCCACTCCTTTGTCTATGGGCACATCCCCCAACATTCTTGAAAGGACCCTTAAAATTCTATTAATAAACGTTCTAACGAACCCATACAGCTTTCCAACATATGTATTATATTCTTAAACCAAGACATTTATTTATCATATATAGAACAATCCGTAGAATAATTATTACAACATTTAAATGTTTGAACCATTTTTTCTTACCTCATATATCATAATTCTGAAGTAGTCAAGTTCTTGATTAGTTGATAGTAAACTCGTATCAATTAGTAAAATCACTAACCGATTTCCATACTTGTAACTGATAATTAGTAAGAAAAAGACTATACTGAAGTGAATTAGTAAACATTTTTTTACTAATTCTTACTCAAAGTATATTTAAAAAATACTTCACATGTATGAAACTGTTTCAAACTATTTTTTTCTTTCCTTTCTTTCATTAGTTCCTCTGCATCTCTAAACACAATAAGTGCACTGTCTCAAAATATGATAAATCCTAATGACTCGGACATTGAAAATATTATTACCTTACAATCTATTACAAATGATGGTGTTGATATATCTTCTTCAAGCAATAAAAGAAAAAAAGTTCACATGACAGAAGTTGTGCCTTCACGTAGGACAACTAAACATCTTATCTTAACTACACTGTACGCTCTCAATAATTCCGGGAGTGAGAATGTAATTAATGGATTGGAACTACAGACTGATGGACGTTTTGAACCAATTGTCAAAATCGTTACTAATAAACTACAAGGAATCACGTTTGGGGTGCCAACATGGACGAAATTCCTGTAACAGATCAATATCATCGACGAATATTTTGAAAAGGACAAACGACCCTCATCAGATCACACTGAGCCCCTTGAGATAAATGTCTACAAAGTGATATTTACAACATCTTTTGGAGAAAAGACCATTCTTTTCGACATTATACCTGGACCTGTTGCAGAATGTGAAAATAGTGAAAATACTTGTGAAGCGAAGAAACAAAAAGTGTATGTACCTGCTGTTGCAATGAAAACAACCACTTGCATTTGTTTGAAGAACGTTCTTTGTGTGTAGACGAGTATGTTAGTATGCTAAAAGTCTTGTGTGGCTTAGTCGAAATATGCGTGACTGAAATTGTAACATTACTAACTGATCATTGCATTTCCGAAAAGTGACCTGAACCATCTGAACAATTTATTTTTAATCTCATGAACAAAGAGAAAAATAATTATTATAAAGACGTTCTTCATACACGATTATCGTCGAAATTTAACGATTATTATCTCGATATTGTATATCATGAAATTGGTGGCGTTTTATTAACGCACTTGACTTCTCGTGTACGTGCAAATGTCCTGAAAAGAATTACATTTAACTAGAGAGTTAAGCTAAGTGTAAAAATGTAAGAAAATCATTTTAGATTGACATGTTTTATCGTATAATAAATGTGTATTTTTAATTGTATGTGAACATGTGTCTACTTATTATCCTTCCCTCACTGAATATATAGTAGCCTTAAGATAGTTATTTTTTTGAAGTTTAACTTTTGTAGGTAGCAAAAAATCGTTCACAATCTTTTTCAGCTTCAGGATATAATTAATTTTGCACGTCTCTAAGAAAAATTTACTTCTGACAGACGGCCAATAAGTAACGTGAGTCAAAAACGACTTTTTAAATGCTTTTCAGGGACTCACACAGGCTTAAACTAGAAACGATTTAAATGTGACTAACATAAGATAAAATTCCTTTCATTGGCATCTATTCAGCTTCCCAGTCAGTTGCGGATACATTTCACCAGCGATTCAACCAAAAATATCACAGGCGGGGCGTGTCGAGTTATACCCTCATTAATCACCCTTCAAACAAGTGGTCGAGAGTAGCGGGAGTAGGAGTCAGATTGCACCCTCTTGAGACGCCTGCAAAACAGGTGCCCGAGAACGGCTGGGGGTAGGTCCCCAACCCCCCGGCCATAGTGCGGTGAAGGGGGATGGGAAAAGTGGAGGGGGTAGTCTGTCCATTGTGGCCCGGTTCTACTACTCACCCCTGAAGTTCCGGCTCAAGAAAGCACCGAAGAAAATCTGCCCGCGAACATCTCCTCAACAAGAGGATCCCTGGCATCTTTTATAGAAATGTGAAGGATCAGTCGATGTCGTTTGAGCTAACGTTTGCTTTTCTTAAATTACCCGGATTAAACTCGGGCACAGACGGTTTCATATTAGCGTGTCAAGACGGTGTCATTTTCACTCAAGCATACCGTCGCCACATTTTGAGCTCAGATATTTCTGATGATAGCTACAATGCGGCACTAAAAGTGCCTTATTACCACCTCAGTCACTCTTGCGGCTTAGGAAATACAGTCCATTGTCAAAAATGAGAAGTGCCTGAAAAGCATTCCTGCGTGTCAACGAAATGCTAAGACACTTGCGAGGAAAATGCAGAAGACCTTGGTTGAACTCCTCAAGGTTGTCTTTGGGTAGCTTCGTTTTAGGGTTGAAGAGACTTTTTCCTGATCGTCGTATTGAATCCATCGCAGACTGTAGCCACTTATCTCACGGTCGCAGGTTGTCCTTATGATAAACTTTTAACTATATAAATTGTGATATCAGTTTGAACGTGTTCAGCAATGAAATTGTTATCTTTGAAACTGAATCTATCGAAATGTACGAATATCTCATTTGACGTATATGATATATGATCTATGAGCGAACGACTAAATGACATATTATGTAGTATAATAATGAAGCACAAGAATAATCCTTAGTTAGTGTTAACAAAATTATTCGTTAATAATTAATTCAGTTTTCCTTCTACGTAAAAAGAATGAAGATCGTTTATACTCTGGGTTTCACCTTGGCCTTAATTCCTTAATTAATCCTTAATTCTAATGGTGAATATAATAGTATAATATATATACATAATTTAAAAAAGATTCAAACTTTGTTTCAGTTTGTCCGAAATACGAATTTAGTCGAATTTTCTTCCGAGGGAATCCAGAATTTGTCTGACATAAAATAGAATTCAATAATAATCAATAATATTTTTCTCAGTGTTCACTATCGACTAGAAATATATCAATCTTTTCTTCATATTTATTCACAATATCACAAAGATCAACAATATTCTTAAGATTTCATTTGATACTTTGTACTTTCAAATTATACATATTTTTCTCAGGGCATTTATTATATTAGAAATTAGATCTAAATCTGTTATCTAAACATGAATGTGAAGTCTTATCTAATAGTCAACATTAATGTAATATGAAGATGTATATCTTATATAAATATATACCTGCTATCACATTGAAATATAAAACTTCTATTAAAGTTTTGATGTCTGAAAATAATTACAATGTGAAAATGGGTATACAAATAAAAAGGATTTTAGGTAGAAAGTCAGAATTGGTAGATAAATATGTGGAAAAGTTGGAAAATCTAAGATTAGGGTCAATTAATAGTTCTAAAAATAGTTCGTTTCTGCAGTTTTTAATTGAATAATTTCAAAAGTTAATGTAAAAAGAAGACTGCATTTAAAAAGCATCCAATGATTCCACAAGTTCAAAATTGTAGAAAGTCGAAGATGGCAGTGATGTAAAAAATTCTAAAAATAGCTCATTTCTGCAGTTTTATATGAAATATTGTTGAAATTTGATAGAAAAAAAATGTTGACTTTGGAAAGCATCCGATAATCGTACAAGCCCAAAATTGGTCAATACAATCGTTCAATTTAACGCAATTTTACATTGTTCAAGTTAACGCGCGTCACATAACCAATCGCGGCCATGTAGAGGAGTTCTGACTCCAATTGATCGTTCTTCCTTCCGTTTCGGTAGACGATGAAGCAGAAGACGCAAAAACACATTACATTTTGCTCTGCTTTTCAATTTCACCTCTCTGCATCTTCCATTCCTCCTTTTCCTACTTGTGGTCTTCTTCCTTCTCCCCCAGCTGAATTCAATCACTTCCTTTCTCTCTCAGTCCAGTCGTCATCAATCCAAATCCCCGAGTTCTTCAGCTAACCCCTTTCCTTCCAAAATTTCAGTCTTATTGTCTACTGTTTTCAGCTTCAGCATTAACCCTCCATCAATTTTCTAAGACTGCTCCACTTTTTCTACCCGCTGTGTATGGGCCGCTAAGCTCCCCACTATGATCACCACCTCGCAGTCTTCTCCACTAACCTCCAGCCCCAGCATTCTCAAATTCCTCCTTCTCGATACTCTGGCCTTCTTCTCCCCTGCCCACTCTTCCTTCGTCAACGCTTTTGGCGGGTTCTTCCAAGTACTCTCACTTTCTCCCTCCTTCGTCTGACTGCTGGCATCTGTCATCCTTCTTTCCGTCATTGTCGCTGACATCTCTTCCTACTTTTTCGATTCCACGCCCTTTGTCTTCACCATCCATACTTTAACCTGAAGATGGAGCTCCTGGATGCTCTGTTGCATTTTCGTCATTTTTTTCTGACAGCTTCTCCCTTCCAGGTTCGCTTGGTTCCTCTCCTTCTGCCAGTCCACTTTGATCATCTCCCACCAAGCCTCCATCTTCTTCTTCCTCTTTTCTCCTTCCCCACTCATCACGCTGTTCTCCTTTATTACGTTAAGACGTTGTTGTCACTCCATCTCTCTTTCTCTCTTCCCGTAAGCAAAGACTTCTCCCTTCAATCACGACCATGATCCTATCCACACAAGGTCGAGCCGAAAAACATTCCATTTTCGTCCAACTCGCGCATACCAGGTCCACGGCCATCTTTGCAGTGGTGCTAACGGACCGCGACTTTTTCAACTGCGCAGGCGTCGCGCAATGGTGGAGTAAGGAAGAATACTAAGGTTCTCTTCGTCACTCCTGTCTTTACGCGACGCATGCGCAATTGGAAAAGTCGCGGTCTGTTAGCACCAATGGTTACCATTCAACACAGCCGCCAGCTGTACATTTATTCAATATGGCGGTGGAGCTGGTATCGTTGCTGATTGACTGAAATTTTTTTACTTGCGTGTGACTAGACCTTGTGTGGATCGGATCATGAGTCAGGCTACCGCCTCAACCTACGTGACGCTCTCGCCACTCGCGTCTCCAGCGTTTCTATTCCTTGTCCCTTCCTGTTCGTCCCGTAACCTCAAACTCCCACGTGTCAGTTTTTCTTTTTACTCCTTCACTACTGTCTCCACTTCCACTTTCACCCTTTTGTAACCACCTCCTCTCCTTTTTTACCTCTGAATACATCTCCTCGCCTTACAATCTTCTTTACCACGTAAAAAATGCCGCACCGATCTCACTCACGTCTACCTCACTCCATTCCCGAACCGGAAGCCTATAAGTGAAATTGTTTAATTTTGATGTATAAATAACAATTAAACACTTATTATTTGTAGAAAAAATTCGAGTAATTTTAAGAGATACTTAGAAGTTTTGAAAAGATTCAAAGTCAAATTAAAACTTGAAATGACTTTCAATAATTTAGAAAAAGTGTGCGTGCCGACAAAATCCGGCTATTCGTACCGAAATTTCGGTGCAAATAGCGACGGACTGATTTGAAACAAATCGTAGATTTTTGCAGATTCCGAACAAAAAATGTTGAACCGTTTTAAAAATAGTAAAAGGCTTCGAAAGAATAAAAACATTTTCTTAAGATTCCTAGGAAAATTGAAAATGATTTTTCAATTTGAAACATTATTTTAAGAGTATTTTTTTGAAAAATTTGTAAAGATTTCCAAAATTGTCAAAGTAGAATCTGGAAGATTTTAACGAAATGTTTTTAATTCAGCAGCATTTTATAAAAATTTGAGGAAAAATTCGAATCATTTTAAAAGGTATTTAGAAGTTCTGAAAAATTTTCAAAAATAATTTTAGTTTTGAAAAAATTTAGAACAACATGTAGATTTTTCAAGATTTTGAAAAATTTCGAAACCTTTTAAGGATTTTGAAAGTATTTAAAAAAATATAATTTTATTTTAATATATGAAGTGTTTAGTTTAAAATAATTTTTAATTGTACACTTTTTAATATTTCTAGCTTAAAACTGCTTGAAATAAAATAATTTTGAATTTAAATTTTAAAAGTTTAACATTCCAGAGTTTCAATGTGAAACGACCGCTAATTTTTTTCTTCTAATAAAACGGCCACCCTGTATTAAGAACCAGACGATTTTTAGAAAAAATTAGAAGATGCACTAGGCTACATTTTTTTCGAAATACTTTTTGTAAATTTCTTGCAAACTAATTGTTTTTTTTTAATTATCATCAAATTTGTGCAATGTTTGTCACTTCAAAATTGAGACTACCTGATCAGAGCGCCGCATGTTGGATTACTTTAAGCGCCATTTTCCCTCCGGATCGTAACAGAATATAACAGAATCCAACTATTTTTCGTTGAAGGTTAATTCTTTTTAATTGAAAAGTCTATTATTACATTAAAAAAGAATTTTTTGAACTGAAAATTTAACTATTGCATTTTGGAATGAAAATAAGGACAATTGCTTATTCTATGTGATTTTGCTGAAAACTATGCGCTTGCAGTCCAGAATGAAGTATACAAATCCTTGTTTGAAAGAAAATAAACCAAAGAAGCGAATTGTCTTTCCAGTTTTAAATAATTTAGTAACTATCTTTTTTTGCCTGCTACTGACTAATAAAATGCAAATATCTCAGAAGGACACGCTTGACGTATGTGATCTATAAGATAACGACTATAGTATATATTACGTAATGAAGCATTAGAATATTCTTTCGTTACACTGTTAACAAAATTCTTCATTAATAACTAAATCAGTTTTTCTTCTGCCTGAAAAAAATTATGATCGCTTATACTCTCGTTTTCACCTTGACTGTCGTCGTTAATTCTATTGGTAAATATAATAGTATAATAATATTTTCAAGCTTTCCTCAAATAACAATTTATCCAGCGTATTCCGAATTCTGTCCCAATTTCTATTTTTATCCAAACTTCTATTTGAGTTTCTGCGCAATGAGTACGATTTCATTCCAAATACAGATTTTATGGAGGAAAATAAGGCCACTCAATTTTGAGGTTGGGTCCTGGTTCTAACACCCTTAAGGGGAACGGAAAGAAGCACGAAAACTTCTTTTCACGCGTGTATCCTCATCACTTTAGATTTAGCTTATTTGCCTAAAAGAACATGTTTTCCCCGATCCTAGAAGTGACTGCAGGGTTAGAGGAGTTTCGCTGCCTAAATATTTTGTCGGAAATAGAGGAAAATGTTTTCTAAACGTCGAAAACCGAACAAGTACATGAGTGCGCATTGCAATTATCAGCCTCTGAAAAACAAGGCACTGTTTGTTTTTCGACGTTTCTGATATATCTTATCCTTTCTTCGTAAAGCAGGTAGGGAGAAAAACTCCTTTAAACCTGTAGTATCTAGTAGGCCCCGAGAGAACTCTTATTTGCAATCTTTTTGACAAATAAGCTTATTATTGCTGGTCAAGCTTTTAAGAAATTACCTAGTGCAAACATCAGTCATGTCATCTGTCTTGCTTCACAATATTTGGGCAAAGGGTTCACGAAATACCAACATGAGAAGAATGTAATCCTCTCTTTCTGGTTGCAGAGTTAAGTTTACAGTTCGATTGTCTACCGAATGGCCAACCTATTTCTTATGATCCTCGTGGCGGATTTTCATCTTCTCCTGACAGACATCATTTACCTGAGAGGTCTGTTCTTCCTGCCGAGCCTCCTATTAGAGTCAGGTCCCGGTCCCCTTCTGCCAGGCTTAATCCTTCTGCCAGGCTTAATCCTTCTGCCAGGCCTAATCCTCCTGCCAGGCCTAATCTTACTTCCAGCTCCATAGCTCCACCTATGAGGCTTCCTTCTCCTGATGGACATGGATTTGGAATAGAACAGCTAAGATCTATTCGGCTCATTCCCTTTGCGAATTCGCAACGGACATTTGAACTTCGAAGATACGCTTTTCCTGTCAATAAATCAATTAGATTTCAAATAAGATGTGGTAAATATGAGCGTATGCCAACTCAAGAACAAATTGTATTATCAACATCCGATGGTGACGTTCTTGCAATACTGAAGAGTCATAAAACTCTTGTTGGAATATACACGTATTATAATCACACTAATAGACGGGCGAAAATAAACATTGATAGCGGCACGGTTTCCCCATTGACCTCGAAAGAAGTCGATGACGCAGTAATAGGTGTCCGACGCCCAATCCTGTCAAATTATAGAGTGGAGCACATTCCTAAATAAAATTCTTCGAATTAAGAAAATGTAAAACTAAAAAATAATATTGTTTGTAATTCAAAGTCGGGTCGAAATCTTACATGTATCTGGTAATTACACTAAAAACTCATTGTGTTACAGGTCTCGAGGCTTTCATTTTTCGTCCATGTAATTTTCTTATTTTCAGCTTTCAGTTGCTCAGGACAAACGCCACGCCGCAAAGCGTCTTATCTGACAATAGAAATTAGGTCTCAATGTTATGAGTCAGCCACAACTATTAACCATAGTTTTATCAAAAATTTTTGTTTGCTTCGGGAAAATAAAAATAAATACTACTATTGAAATTATATTAGTTATTATTAATATTTAATAATATTTAATAATAATTATTACATTAAACCTGTGAACAAATGCTACATTTAAATTAATTTATTTAAACTATTCAACATTTTTAAGCAATGGTGGTCTTTTTGTAGGTCAATGGAATATTTGTTTCTTTTTAAGCTGCGTTTATTTTTCTTATCTTAAGATCACATAAATATTTACTCATAATAAAAAATCATTTATGTATTTCCAAGATATACTCGGTAAAATCTATGATAAGCTTCTTTGAACCAAGGAATCACGTTTTCCAATTGAGAAATGTTTTACTTCCACCGATGGAATTTAATTTGTTCGAAGGAAATACTTTCTAGATTTAAAGTCACATTTGACTAGTTTAACTACCTAAAAGTAAATATCAACTATCAAATTAAATATCTCGGAAGGATGAGCTTGAGGCCTATAATCTGCTTTTTTTGTCTCTTCACTTTCTCTATTATGCCAATGTGACAGTTTATTAGCATACGTCAGTTTGACATCTTATAAAATCTTCTTCAACAAGAAGTTGCATGGAAATTCTTTATCATTGATTTTCAAGTTATTAATTTTGCACTTTACTGCTTTGAAAAACAGGGAAGCGGTAACTAAATTTGGAATTTGTCACCAGATTCACTCAGAGAAATGTCCTCTTGTGACAAAACGATTTTTCTTGAAGTAAATTGAATTTCCTCTTAAATTTAAGGTTGAGAGGATTTTCATTTGTCTCAACAGGAATCCTTTTGCAGTAAAAAATTTCCTTATGTGACTAACTTCACCTAATCTTGCAGCCAAATAATTCTGTTTGTATAAAATATATATTCACGTCATTCAAAACAAAACAGGCAAGAGGACGAATCTTTTGTTTCAAGACAACTTTTTCTCTGAGTGTTCGCAATAGTTTTCCATTTAAATATATCGGAAACAACTGTAAATTAGGGCCAAATTCAAAATGTAGTTACCACTTTCTTACATTGCACGGCAGTTTGGATTAAAATGAGTGAATTTTAAAAGGCGTGATGCAGGAAATGATTACTCAAACTTCACACTTCACTGTTCCAACTCATCTTCTGATGAATTCAGTAGCCGTGTCGACAGATTGCTGCCGCGATATCGTTTTTGACGAGCTTCATCATACAGTGAGGAAGAAGCTTGCTTGCTCTAATATGTCGTTTTGAAGAAAATATCACAGAATGATCAATAAAATCGTATTATTAGATGAAAGGATTGTTTTGAATTACGAGGAATCTTAAGAACACGGAATAGAAGTCAGGTTGGTGATGTTTTTTTTTCTCTCTACCTTCTCTCGACCGCTACTGCACCTTCTAATTAGGCAGAGGGCTGCGGCGGAGTCATACAGACTTTGCCTGAGGGAGGGCCATAAAGATGCCATACCGCGTTCGTTGATCCACATGATTCAATAAAAAGCGTATTGTCAGGAGACGAAATCCTTTGCATGCACTCTGATAACATTTAAGGTGATCTTCCCGAAAAGGGAGAACTGGCATGATGAACAGAGAAGAAGCGAATTATTTATAACAGGAGGACTCGTCTGGTATACATACGGCTCTTAGGATTCCCTTGGCTCTGGATCTGGAGTACTTGGGATGAAACCTAGTGCGGGGATAATAATCGCATTGGGCAAACTCCCTACCGTATTTCAAGTTGAAATCGTGGCTATTAAGACATGCCTGGAGGAGATCCGTAAACGTGGGTTTGTTAATCACCACATTTACATATGCTCCAATAGTCAAGCTGCTTGGAGAGCTCTCCAATCAGAAGAGTGTCAGGAAAAAACTGGGTCAACTTGATCTGGGTACCTGGACATGAGAACATTGAAGGTAACGAGAAAGCAAATATGCTTGCAAAAATCGGGGCTACAAAAGCCATCAACGGACCTGCACCATACTGTGAAGCTTCCTATGCTTCATCTAAGCATATCATCGAAACGTGGCTCTTAGGGTAACACGCGAGGTACTGGAAGGTGGCTAAAGGTATGATACACTCTGAGGAGTTTATCAAATAACCATGTTTAGGAAAGTCTAAAAAACTCCTAAAAATGAAAAGTAAACTGGTGAAAATAGTGGTTGAAATGCTCACGGGCCATTGCCGGTTAAAGGACCACCTAACTGACATGAAGATCGACAACGATCCAAACAAACGATTATTCTCAGAAATTGGAGAGGTTTTTAAACCGGATAATTAAATTCAATTTCCCGTACTTCATATTTATATTCGAGTTCATATCATCCTCTTTGAGTTCAAACATAAACTATTATATTTTTCGTTAAGAATGATTCTTTTCTGATCATAAATTCAACTGCCTTATAAAAAATTCGTCTTCTTGGCTCGAAAGTTGAAATATTTTGTTGACAATGCAATATATTCCGACTTAAAATCTTGAGCGTTTCCTATTGAACTCAATCTGGTACCTATATCTTAAGATAAGAAAAACAGGTGAACAAACCTGTTTTTCTTATCTTAAGATCATTTTGGGCTATGAAGTCTGTTAAAATATTAAGTTTGTATGTTTTGTGTTTTATTTTACATGTTTATCAAATTAAATCGAATAACGAATTTTTCTCCTAAAGAAATGTTTCCTTTAAATGATATTTACTCAAATGAAGCGTACAAATCCTTGGTTCAAAGGCAAGAAACCAAAGAAACGCATTCTCTTGGATCCAGTGAATTTTTTTCCGTGTCAACATTGACCGGCCGTTCTCAAATATCAGCCGATTTCGATCATTGTCTGTAACATAAATATATAAATTGTGACATCAGTTCTAACGAAATTAGTAACTACATTTTTTACCTTGTTACTGTCTTATGAAATGCAAATATCTCAGAAGGACAAGCTTGACGTTTATGATCTCGAGATGACGAAAATATGATATATTATACTATCTATAATGAAGCACTAGAATAATCATTAGTTACAGTGCTACCTGGAAAAAATGATGATCGTTTATACTTTGGCCTTTACCTTGCCTATCATCCTTAATTCTATTGGTGAATATAATAGTATAATAATATATAATTCAAAAAACATTTTCAAACTTTCTGCAAGTAACAATTTATCCGGCGTATTCCGCATTCTATCCCAATCCCAAATCCAGAATTTGTAATTTTTCTTAAGTGTTGACTATCGACTGAAAATAGAAAAACCAACATGACTGTTTTATAACTACTCTCTTGATTATGTCGAATGCCTTGTTTTATAATAATTTTTATCAAACTCAACAAACTTATCGATTGTATTGAATTAATAATGAAAACATAAAAATAATACTGTCTGATTCAAATATTAACGATATTCTTCAAATTCTATTTGATACTTGTTTTAAATTGTTTTAAATTATATTTATCTTTCTAAAGGCATTTCTTAGGATATTTGAAATTAGACACAGATCTGTTATCTTAACATGAATCTGAAGTCTTATCTTTTAGTCAACATTAATATGAAGGTTCATTTGTATTTTTTTTTAATATTTACTAGTCACCACATTGAACTATAAAATCCCTATTAAAGTTTTAATATCAGAATATAATCGCATATTTTAAAACTTTGCCAGTAAAAGAGTGTTAACTTTAGTAGGCATCCGATAATCATAGAATTTCAAAATTGTTTAATCCAATTCAATATTAAAATAATTTGTAAACAGAAACCTGGAAAACTGCAGGTTTTTGGTTAGAGACTCGTCATTTTAGTTGAAAGTTTATTTCTTTCATTGCAAATTTAACACATCGATTTTTGGTTGAAGATTCATCTTTTTTACTTCAAAATGCAATTATTTGTTGAAAATGTAACAATGTTTTAAACAAATCATCCTTTTTAGTAAAAAATTCAACTGTTTTGTTGAAAATTCGTCTTTTAGGTTTAAAAATTCAACTACTTTGGTATAAAATTTAACTACTGGGTTGTAAATAAACTTCTTGGACTTCTTCTTGCCTGGGCAGAGCTGGACAGGGGTATCTTTACACTTATGGGTGATTTTTAAGCCTTGTTATTTCTCTTTCAAACTTTTCAATTTTTGAAGCAAACGATTGTTTCACTTTAAAATGTACTTTTTTACTTGCTTAATTTTTTTTTAAGAATCTCTAAAACCGGAAGTTTTCACAAATGTTTAATTTTTTAGTTATATTAAACTTTATTTCGGATGTAATTGTTCCACTTTTGAAATTAAGAAATGGAAGTTTTATTTTCCGGCTAAAAACCGGGAAACGGGAAAACAAATAAGAGAAACGATGAAATCAAGTTGTGAAAGGAATAGCAGAATATATTCGAATTAAAATTTCGACGAAATGAAAATTCAGCTTGCACTAACATAACTTTTTTTTAAGTACACCTCCGCGAAAAAGTCGATGTTTTGTGGTTGTATGGAGGCAGCTAAAGTGGCCAATTTCTGAGCGCTAGACTAACCGTGAAAATAGTAGGGGAAGTGTGAAAAAAACTGAAGATTGATGGTGGTGGGAGGCTTTCTAACCCTTAATCCACTGTTCCGAAAGATACAAGGGAAAACTTCCCGCATGTCATCGGTCTTGCCCCACAATATTTTTACAAGAGGTTCCAGAAACGCTAACATAAGAAAAATGTAATCCTCTCTTTCTTGTTGCAGAGTTAAGTTCACAGTTTGATTGTCTACCTAATGGCGCACCTATTTCATATGTTCCTCGTGGCCGATCCTCATCTTCTCCTGATAGAAATGATTTAACTAAGAGTTCCCTTCATCCTGCCGAGCCTCCCCTTCGTGCCAGGTCTAGGTCTCCTTCTGCCAGGTATAATCCTCCTTCTACCTCCATAGCTCCACCTATAAGGCTTCCTTCTTCTGACGGAAATGGATGTGGAATAGAAGAGCTAGAGAATATTCGGCTCATTTCCTCCAAGAATTTTCAACGGATATTTGAACTTCGAAGATACACTTTTCCGGAGGGTAAACGAATAAAAATAAAAATAGGATATAATAACTATGAGCCCATGCCAACCCAACAACAAATTGTACTATCAGCATCTAATGGTGACGTCTTTGGAATATTGAATAGTCATAAATATTTTGCTGCACTGTACGCATACACAAATAGACGGGCAAAAATAAACATGATTAGTGGCAAGGTTACCGCATTGACCCGGGAAGAAGTCGATGAAACTGTAATAGGTGCCCGCCGCCAAATCAAGGGAAATTTTATAGTATTGAATATGAACGAACTTCGTGACCATATTCCTCTATGCCATCATTTCAATTAATTCAATGTAAAACTAAAAAATAATATATTTTGTTATTCAAAGTTAGATCTAAATATTACATGTAACTGATAATTACATTAAAACTTCATTGTGTTATAGTTCTCTAGGCTTTAGTTTTTCCTTCATTAAAATTTCTCATTTGTAGCTTCGAGTACTTCAGGACCAACGCCGCTAGATGCCGCAAAGCGCGTTATTTCACAACAGAAATTAAATCTCAAAGTTATTAGTTAGCAAACATTTTCACCACAGTTATCATGAAAAGATGTGACGATCTACGGCTTAAATGGAAACTGAATTATTAGAACCCAATAAGAAAATCCCAATATTTTTTGTTGAAAGTTGATTCTTTTTAATTGAAAACTCTACAATTATATTTTTTATTCAGAATCTACCTCTTTTGGTTCAACTCAAAATTTAATGATTCCATTTTTAATTGAAAAAAGCTAGTTTTTAGTTGAGCCACATTGCTGAACATTCATTTCATTAGTTGAAAGTCAACCTATTTTGTTGAAAATCCATTTTGTTTGTCGAAGATTGAACTATTTTGTTTAAAATTCGTTTTTGGTTTAAAATTGTTTTCCTTCACTGAAAATTTAACCATTCCATATTTGGATGAAGATTTATATTTATTAGAAGCAAATTAAACTACTTGGTTTAAAATTGATGTATTTTGTTGAAAATTTGTCATTTTGTATAGAAAATTTTCATCCAGAGGGACAAATTTGTCCCTCTGGATAAAAATTCATGTTTTTTGTTAAAAAAGTTCTTGGTTGAAAATTGATCTTTCTTGGTTGAAAATTCGATTGTCTTCTAAAAAGTTCGTCTTTTTGGCTTAAAGATTCAACTATTTGGTTGATAATGCATTATTTGGTCTAAAATAAATTCCGTTTGTTTGTTGAAAATTCAACTCTTTTGTTGAAAATGCAATATATTTTGACTGGTGATCTTCAGCGTTTCCTTCTGAACTCAACATTGTGACTATACATTAATTTGATTGAAAATAATTTTATTCCCTATTATTCTCCTATTTTCATAAAAAAATACCCTATTCCCTCTGTTTTGATAGCATTTTGGGCTGAGAAGTCTGTTCAAATATTGTTTGTATGTGTACAATGTCAAAAGAAGTCAATTAAAGATTCGAAAAATAATTCATTGCTCCAAAATTGTTCGACCAAATTCAAGAAAATCCTTCATTGTTCAATACTTTCAAATTAAATTTCCTAAAACTTTCTTAAGTTTAGTTTGTGACTATAGATAAGACTATATATAATAGAAAATTTCAAGCTGGTAGCATGTGAGGTTGAATAATTTTATTTTAAGTTGTAAGCGAACATTTTCAAATAGAAACATGGACAACTTCTGGTTTCTGGTTGAAGATTCATAATTTCAGTTGAAAGTTCATTTCTTGGGCTGAAAATTTAACTATTGCCGTTCTAGTTGAAAATTTATCTCTCTTTTAGTTTAAAATTCAACTTTTTGCAGAAAATTAATGTATTTCTTTGAAAATTCTTCTTTTTTTGTTGAAACTTTAATTTTTGAAATTCAATGCATTTCTTTGAAACTTCTTCTTTTTTGGTTAAAAAATTTAATTATTTTTCTGAAAATATAATAATTTTTGTATAGGTCATCCTTTCTGGTTGAAAATTCAACTGTTTTGTTGAAAATTCAACTATTTTGATAGAAAAGTGAACTATTGAGTTGAAAATGTAACTGTTTTTGGCTGATGTTAATCCTTTTTTGTTTAGAAATGCAACCAATTTTTTCAAAGATAAGCATAAGCGCGCGCCTATAATTATTTTTAAATTAAGAATGTAAGATAAATAACATTCTGATAAATTGTTATAATGAATTTAAAAAATGTACCAAAAATATATATTTTTTGCTTTATGATGTACATCCAGTACGCCCAAGCTATCAGCTGTCAGTCGGATTCCTTCACACATCACATCGTTGCTACACTTTTTCACTCTCACTTTATAGCAGTTACCGTATTTTTTTCGAAAACCCAGAGACTTACCGAATTTCCTTCCACCGTGAAACCCCTTCTGGGGGCTGGAAAATTTTTAAAATTAGTTTTTAAAACCCTAATAAAGTAAAGTTTGAGTGCTTCACAGATTTCGCTATTTTTTTGGACAACGCTCGAGCTCTAAGGAGCCATTTAAAAACTACTTTACTCTTCCAGAGGGTGGGGGTCACAGGTATGGTGACAATTTGGGACGAAGGGGGGGGGGAGTAACGCACAATGTGACATCACCCATGGTAAATATAAATATGAATGACAATTTATTTAAATGTTTGACAGAATGAAAATTAGTGATTTTATTTCACAAGTGAAGTACAGACTTCATACTTTTTACCCGATTCCCCTCTTTTCCCATTTTTTTGAAGAAATCCTCTTTTTCCCCATTTTTACGTTTTCTGGACTGAATTTGAACTAAATTAATAGAGATCAATAACAAAATCCATCTATTTTTCGTTAGAAGTTAATTTTTTTTACTGAGAAGTCTACAATTATATTTCGATTCATAATTTATCTTTTTGGTTGAAGATTCTCTTATTTGGTTGAAGATTTGACTATTTCGTTGAATTATTATTATTTTTTAATTTTACAGATTCAGAATCCTCATCAAAAAAAGACGTGAGTTTTATTTGAAAAACTGTTGTCGATTCGCGCCAGATGGCGCTGCATTGACGAAAAATGATATTGTTGAATGTTCAAAAAATGCGCTTCCAAACGAAAGATAAAAGAGACGTGTTGATTGTTTTCAGGAGAGCTATTCAATTGTAATCAATTTAATTTTTAACACCCCTTCCATCCACCCGGGAAGGGGGTTAAAGTTGAGTAAAAAAATTAGAAAGCTCAATTTTATTTTTAAAACGCAAGCTTTTCATTTTTACTCCAAGTATGTAAGCAGTTAATGAATTAACTACTTTTAGCGCTACCCAGGAACAACGACGTGGACATAGTAGTTGTCTGTTTCCTTTGGGGTGCTTTTCTCGGTGAGTCCACTTGCCTCTCATCATCGGGGTGCTTATTTTTAGTTTGTCTCCTCGCCTCTCACTATCGAGGTGTTTGATTTCGGTGAGTCTCCTCGCCTCTCACCATCGGGGTGCTTGTTTTCAGTGAGTCCCCTTGCCTCTCACATTTGAGGTGCTTGTTTCCGATGAGCGCTTCACATTAAGAGCTCAAAATAGTGTCCTTCGACTTCGATGCACTTATTAATCCGCGCTTCGAAAGTTTGCACACAACTGCGGAGTGTGTCTGGTGTTATTTGGTTACAAGCAGTCCTGATTCGCTGTTTCATGTTCTCCAGAGTTGTTGGCACTTCTTGATAAACTATATTCAATAAATAGCCCTACAAAAAGTAATCCGGCGACGTAAGGTCTGGCGATCTGGCAGGCTCAACCTCAATTTTTTCACTGAAATAGGTGTAACAAATCGAGATGGTATAATTTCACAAAAAACTCCATTCCTTAGCATTAGCACGTTTAGCTTTCCTTGCTTGAATATCAGTCAGCTTTTATTATCTGCGTCTCATAAAGATTAAAATTGCTTTCTGAAGCCTTATTTCCCTTTTCATTATTTAGAGTTTAGAGTTTTAGAATGTAAACTACAGCCCCAAGACTTCGGAGCAGAAAATCAATGCAATCGCAGTATTACTTGAGTAATCGTAATCTGTTTGAAGTATTTACTATCTATTCTTCGTTTCCAGAATACTGAGTACAATGAATGTCTTCTGGTAGGCGTGAGGAAGTTCACAGCTGTGCACCTGTCGCATAGGTCGCAACCTGTGACCATCAGTGGTTTCCCCAATTCACATCCCTTTCTAAACACATTTTTTGCTTCACACCTTGAAAACCTAATTAAATTCACGCTGCCCTTAAGTGTAATTTCTCAGTTTACATGCAGCTTGCAGTTAGTTAGCACTTAGCATTGTGGGCGATAGATTGCAAATTGCAAGACCATACAATATTTCCTTTTTTGATTGTGCGGCAAAAAGTTAATTATGAGCCAAAAAACAAGTTCAGTGTGGCGAGTATTTCAAGAGTGCAGTGATGAGACAAAGGCTTCGACGACTCCTTTGATGGCCCATTTTTGAGTCCACCATAAAAACTATTGCGTTGGAAATGGCATCGATATTGCAGGTTCATAGAAGCAATCCACAAGCCGAAAAGTCAAGCTTTAAGATGCGATCGATTTACGAGCGTTGCAATTAAGCAATGAAATTGTAGAAATTATTGTCTTAGATTAGGACTCAGCCATCGTGGAGAGAGCCGGATTTATTCGCTTCATGCAGAACACCAATCTGCACTATAATATACCCACAAAAAGGTTTTTTTTTACAGTGAAATTATACCCGACATCTGTGAGAATGTGAACAGGAAACTTGAAGCTAAAATTGATAAAACGATGTTCATAAGTGTGTCTCTGAACATTACAAAGTGCTACGTTTCAAACAGTTCTATTATGTTACTTACACTCCATTGGTTGGGAGGAAAATTTGAGGAAAATTCTGCTTTGTTGATGCCTGTCACTTCCTATGAACAGGAAGAAAGAGTATCAGAAAAATTGGATCAAATTTTAAATGAGTGGAATGTAAACAAAGAGTACATTCATTTAATTTTAAAGAATGGCTCTAGAAAGAATATAGCTAATGAGGATTTTAACATCTCATCAGCAGAGTTGTGTTACCCTTCTCTAGTAGATTCTTTGTTCTTTAATGTATTCTACAAATGCAGTGAAGTCACAAAAACTATAAACGAATGTGAGTCTATTTCCACTCACTTCCATACATCCGCTAATGATCGCAGCAACCTTTTTAAAATTGATGCCAATATTCACTCGAGAATAGATACTATAATGAGTGAAGGTTTTCCTACGTTTATCACTCTCTGCAAATTCACAAACCTATTCTTTAAACTAAAAAATACCCTGCGCATATATGCTGCAGAGAATGCATAGACCGACAGAAGAAAAACACTATCCAGCGTACAGTGGGAGATCGTAGAAGGACTCATTCAGTTAGTGCAGCCCTTGGAAGCCTCTGTGAAGAATATTTTTGCAGAGAAATCAAGCATTTCGGAAATAATACCAGCCCTATTGTCAGTGCAGAAATGCATTGAAAAGAAAAAATGCAGTCACAGCTTATTTTCGTTTCAGTCTAATCTGCAAATGGAAATTAGCTTGAAACTGGGCGAGCTTAGACGAAACCACACTTTTCATTGGCGACAATATTGGACCCTCGATTCAAACCAATTTTCTTTTCTTGTGGTACTCCAGAAGTAGTGACCGATATGCTGAGAAGTCGCGTGAAGGAATTTTACCAAACAAATGAAGACAACAACTTCGTCATAGAAAATGCTACAGAATCAGATGAGCCGATTGACAGCCATTCAATGTCTTCCTTGGAGAGCAGTTATACAGAAATTGTGGCAGCAACAAATATGCATTCAGTCCTGCTGAAGGATAAAACAGAAGAAGAAATCGAATTGTACTTCAGGGAAGGTGTAATGGACCGAACCAGCGGTCCCAGGACATTCTGGAGTGCGAGAAAGGAACACTTTCCACGATTAGGTTCCGTTGCTTCTAGATATCTAACTGCACCACTAATCACAGCAAGTAACTCGGTAAGAAGGCTTGAATAGAATAGGATTGAAAATTTCAATTCATGTTAATACCTGATTTTCCCTTCGTTCTGTTCAACCAGAAACAGTAATTAGAAAGAAGCAACTGCTATACGTTTCAATACAGTTTCAATTCATTAGACTCTTGGACTTGAATTAATAGAATTTGCGTAATATTTACAGACGATTATTAAAGAATTTATTATTACTATATGTATGTATAATTATATTAATTAATTAAATAATTATTTAATTAATTATTCAAGTTAACTAATGTTTTCAGAATACATCAATTCTTTTTGGTATTTCGGTATCACAAATCCTATCTCATTCAATTCAGTTATACCATTTGGAATTGAGGATAATACGTTTCACATAAAATCAATTCAGATTTCTTGAATTGAAATCACACCATCTCTCCGCAATGTAAACTTGAATTCACTGTAATAGACCCTTCCTAACTTGAATTCAAAAACCGGTAATTCAGAAAATTCAATGTACACATTTCGCGAATGAATTAAACTGAATTGAACACACTTCATATCTAACCTTCTTTTTGGAATAGGAAAGAGAGTCATTAACACTATGTGAATAGACGGGAATTACATTTCTGAGCCACTTATTACTTTCTTGAACATTGAAGCCTGAAGGGAAAATCAGGTATTAAAAATAATAGGATTATCTCTACTTTCACGCTGAAATCTTAAATTTTTAATTCTATTCTATCCAAGCCTTCTTACCGGGAAGGAAGTATTATTTCCAAATAACGATTTTGCATTTGAAATGCTAAAGAAAAAAGTTTTTTAAAGTTCAATTTCTCACAGATAAAATATTAATTTTTTGTTGTTTTTGCAAATATCAATCTCATGATTTTATTTTTTTGGGAGTTATGGAGAGGTGAAGAATATTCAAAAAGGCAATTTTTATCGGAAGCGGAAAAGCCTATTTTGATAAAAAAAGAATATACGTTATGAAGGCCAGTGAGACTAATACAACGGGGTGCTTAAAAACCTGAGATAGACCTTAACTCTCGAGATAAAGGAAGGTTGGTCTGAAGAACAAACTTTGGGGAAATGGAGATAAATACTTGTATTCCAATGAAAAAAATGGTTTATTCGATAAATTATATTTGAACTATTTTTAACAGGTGCTTGAGAAAAGGATAATTTTAGCCCTCCGTTTACAGACTTCTTTTTCCCACCTACCGTTTACAGACAGGGTCTTTCAAGTCCGAGTCAGTTTTTGAACTGTTTTTGGCTTTCCAAAAATACCGGTAAATTGCTGGGTTACTTCTTAAAGCATTTACTACATGGCCTAATTGTTGATAGTGTTAATTATTTAAAACTTTTTGAATAAAAATATTTTCCCGTAGACGAGATATCCTAGCCTGAAAAAACTTGTGTGCCTTGAAAGCCCCTGTCTGTAGTTGGAAGGTTAAAAAGGTAAAAAATCATGTCCAGTACAAATTAATTATGTCTATACTTCGGCGTAACCGTCGAGCAACAGCGTGGCGTCAGTCCCTCCACAGCTGTTCTGCTGAAAACGCCGAAAAGTTACCTTAGGCCAAATTTGCATCCGTTTGGCCTCGGCATCACAAATGAACTTAGGATCTACGAGACACCACGGAAAAGAAAAAAAATCATAAAAAAAGTAAATACTTACATATTAAGCGCTAGTAATTGCAGAAATGCTGTTCATCGTGGCACTCGAAAAAAATTAGCAGAACCTCATTTGTAAGGCCGAGGACAAACGGATGCAAATTTGGCCTAAGGTAACTTTTCGGCGTTTCCAGCAGAGCAGCTGTGAAGCGGCGGCCGCCAAGATGTTGCTGGACGGTTACGCCGAAGTATAGACATAATTATTGCACAAGATAAGGGGCTCTGTCGTGCGTTCCCTGGGAGAGAGGGACATTTGAAATTTTCGGCCTGCCCGATTTGCATCCGTATGGCCTCTGAGGCTTAATAGACTCATTATTCACTTCGGTATATATTCCTTTTTTTTAACCTGTTAACCGCTGCGAGAGTCAGCTGTCAACCGTTAGCAACGCACGTGCTTCGAGATGATCACAACGACAGGGTTGACAAACCAGGAAAGAGAAGTCGTGATCATTAGTTCATGCCGATAATGCTCGTTACCATGGTAACTTCATTGACCAGAGCTAATCAACGAGCCAAGCCCCCATGACACTGCCAGTCACTCACGACAAGATAGAATGAGAGGGAGGGTCCTACAGGCGACGCTGTCCTCTACTCACACATCAACGCAAATTCCACGCTTCTCGGAGAGAGAGAGAGAAGTGGTCCAGTATTACTCTGTCCTTTTTCAGCATATGAAAGTAAAGGGGGATTCTCAACGGGCACCGCCGGTAACCCCAGTAGTGTCAAAAACATCTTATATATCGACACAGGGCTCGAATGGAAGAGCGCCCTCCTGGAGTTGGTTTAAGTACCGAGAGGGAGCTTTATGATTTTTACTCACGACCAAAGTGTCGAGATTCGACTCAGACTTAACCCTTTTCTTCTATTCTGTCGCTACGACTGGCGACGTGTCTTCCGGTAGCCATATTGAAAATGAAATTCCTACGGGTCCGTGCCCGCGCATCTGGGTTTGGCGCCTAAAAGCTGTGCTGCCATTGGTCAACTGTGTCGGAGAGGTACGGACACACCTTCCGGGAGGATCGACGTTGCGTGGCGGCCTGTCACTCTTGTTCTTCGTCTTAGAGTATACCCAGATAACAAAATGCGAGCAATATGCGACGCATTATGCACGCACGTCGTGCCGATCAACACGCATGAGATGCACTCACCAACGCAGACATATGTGTCATCAATTGAGACGCATATCGCTCGCATGTCGTGCGGGTCACGCGTGCGACGCATATCGCTCGCACGTCGTGATTAGTTATGCTCTAAAAATAATAAATTATGTAATATTAATATTTTTATACGTCCAATAAACCAAAGAGCCCATTTTGTCGGTCGTAAAATCTGGGAAAAGTCAGTAAATTATTTTGCTTTACCATAAAAAAGATATGTTAGGTTTATCTTACTGGTTATATATTTTTTCGATTGTACTTACCACAAGTCTATTAATTTTCGGAATACCGGATATAAAACACGATAGTAACATTTTTCGGCAGATGCCGAAAAAACTCTTTTACTGACTTTTACAAAAACCAACGATGGTCAGGCGTCATCAAGTTGATAACGTGTGTGATAGCGTGTGTGAACAGTAGACTGTCGTGTAGAAGGAAAGCGAACCTGACGAACGGAGACGGAGATAATATATATTACACGACGCGCCACTGATCCGCGCGTTTTACAAATATTCAAATTCGCACATATACTAATTCTATGTGATTTTGATGTCGGAAATTAAAATTTATTTTATAATTTATTTATTCGATCATTCTTCATAAATATTACAAATTAAAAGTGCAAAGAAAAAATAAATTTCACTTAAAATTTATTTGCGATTAGAATTATTGAAATTTTTTAATTTATACCAATGCATGTAATCTAAAAACAAGTTGAAAAATAAATTCAATTGATTAAGAAATTTTTTTAATATAAGTTAATTTTCACGCATCTTCATGATGACGAAATGCGACTCATAAAGCTCGCAGCATGTGCCCATGTTCCGTGCTAGCGAAATGCGACTCATAACGCTCGCAGCTAAGTGACCATCATATATTGCTGGCGAGATGCACGCGTTCTCGCACGCATTGCATGAGAATCACGAAATGCGGGTGACGTGCGTCGCACGCATTGTTATCTGGGATAAGGACGCTTAGATTAATTTTTTTCGCCGACGAATTTTGACAATTATATCTGCTTATCCAATATTAAAGAAATACGATAATGCCTTTATCTATCTGCTCTCTGTGCGGTTTTCTTCTTTTTAACATTTTTTTTGTTGTGTATTTGATACTAGTTTATCGTGCCGTTTAACATTTAGTGATGGAAATATCCCCTTAATTGACGCGTATCTGCATTCACGACTTCATTTTCCGCGGAAATGTTGTATTGTATCTGCTCTTAAAAATGAGAGTTGTGGGCCCTTCCGGCTGATAACCTCAAATAGGGACACGTTGTCGAAATTGTGATTTTGAGTTTCGACCGCGGGTATTAAAGTGGTAAGATTGGGGAATTATAGTTGTTTTTTTTACTCCGCGGTCCATCCTTTCACAGAAAAAAGAGAAGATAAACTTTATATCGATTTCCGACGAAAGATTATCTGCAACAAAAATTAACTTCGGAGGATAAACTTTACACAAATATCGGTTAAACTTTCTTTTGTTTTTCCATGACAAACACATGTATTTTGAAAGACGCGAAGTTGGCTAAACAAAACTTTATCGCTCTAAAAAATTTCCTGCAACAAATTTTATTCTTAGTTTTTTCTGTGTTGTAGTTCGAATTTTTTTTTACAAATGGTTTCGATAGTATGATTTGAGTTGCTTTGTAATTCGTTTGATTCCCTCGTGAGATACCAATAAAGCTTAATTATTTATACCTTACGAAATGTTGACTTCTGATTCATGTGTGGTTGTGCGGACCCCGCCGCCCCATTTTCTCCTTCATCTGAGCTAATTGGTTGAAAGAAAAATTAAACAATTGAAGATTGATTAAATCCGTTTTGTGTAATCGTATAAAATGTGTCATTAGCAGGATCTCATTGATAAATTAAATTTATTATTGCTAGTGGCTGGCGCCCTGGAGTAACTTTGACTAAGCAGTTTTGACCGACAAGACCTTTATCAATTGAAAAGAAATTGTAAGCAATAAACCACGCGACAATATTCTACCCTTTTACATAACTTTTTTCTTGTGGAATAAGCCATTAGTCAGGGTGAGATCTGTTTTTTTGGAGGCCAAAATTATCTCCTGATAATATTCATACCTCTATTTTTTAATATCGTTAAATTGTCTACTTCAACATATTTGTTTCCTAAATAAAGCGGAATATATCTTTCGTTCATTGATATCGGTTAAGCCGTTTGCGAGAAAAAGTACTGTCTTACTTTCCTTTCCCCTCCATAACCAGGAAAATTAAAATCTAGTTTCCTTGGAAAACGGCATAACCGATTTGAATGAAAAAAATACATATTGTGAAAAAAATCCGATAATTTTCGAGGAAAATTAACTAAATTTCGGACCAAGAAAACGGGCAACATTTTTTTAAAATTCTGAACTTTGTTCTTAACCGTGATATACCTGTCCGATTAATTAAACACATTTTTTCTCCGTATTTTTAGTCCGAATTTTTTGTAATTTTTTTTTTGGTCCTACTAACCTGTATAACATTTATTGTTTTCAAATCAAAATCAGTTTATCCGTTTACGAGAGAAATGCCTTTTTTTAGTTTTCTTCTCACTCAATAACTAAAAAAAAAGGCAATTTTAAGATTGGGATTTGCAGGATTTATTATTCACATATATGCTAATATATGGTGCCAATATAGGCTTGGTACGTGCGGCAGCAATTTTTACATGCCTACTCCGCTAGGCCTATTCTACAAACGCTTACAAGTAATTGCAATAAGAAAATGATCACATAAATGGTTTTTTTTCTTCTTCTACAATAGGAGAAAAAATTCTTTGATCTGAAGAAAATTTCTTTGAATCATAAGAAAATATTCATTGGCTCTCAGTAAAAAAAAGTCTTTGGTTTAAGGAAATGGAGTGCAAAAAATACGTATTTTTCAATAAGTATACATAGTGAAAGTGAAATTTTTGTGAAAATTTGAAATCATTTTTTGCAAATTAGGATTTGAAATTTTCAAATTTTGGATATCATCTTTAATAGTCACATTTGTTTGAATTTTTTAAGAGGAATTATATATTTTTTATTAAGTTAAGAATAAGAATGTTTTACATAAAATTTTCTCATTTTTTAATTGAAGGAAGTGGATTGGGCATGAGAAATTGTATTGTATTCAAATCTTTTGAAAATTGAAAGAAGAGAAAAATACAGCATTAATAACATTTTTACAAATATTTATTCTATGTTGACAAGCGTAAAGATTGTTTATTGGAACTGAATAAATGTAAGAATAATAAGAATAGCTTTTCTCAAATTGTGAAGAATAAAATCTTTTATTTAACTAGATTGAAGCAAGTCCTTTTTGAAAAAATTGGTAAAAAAAATTGTTTTTAACTTTGCAAAAATCAATTTTTTTGTATCTCATTTTGTAAAAAGCATTACAAATTTTCAAATTGTACGTCTGGAGACTAAAGGTGGCATCTGAATAAAATCATAAGAGGTTATTCTCAATGTAGTAAAAAAGCATTGTGTGAAAAAATGGAACTGATAAAATGATAATATTATTTAGTACAAACCGGAAAAATTCTTTAAATAAAGTCGGCTTGATTTAAACAAATTTTCCAAGCAAAATGTTTTTTCTGTGAATCAAGTAGAATTTGTGGCTGGATTCAAACATAATAAGTTTGGTTTAAATAAAAGAAACATTTTTGTCAGGCATTCAAAAAATTTTGTTTTTTGCTATTCGATATTTAGATCATTGAAAGTATCTACACAGGTTTATTAAATTTGTGTTAACAATTATGTAACATTAGTATATCAAATTTGTCTTTTTACACCGAATTCACGTTCTCTCAAGACAGGACTAGCGACTATTATTCTAAATCTTATTGAGAGTGGTCTATCTTTTTATATTACATTACATTTCAGTATATTATGGCTTTATTAATTTCATAGATAGAATCAGGGTAAAAATTGTTAATTTTCAAGCTTCCGGAGCACCGTGTACAGAGCCTATACAAAATAAAGTGTGAACTGTGAAGGTGAACAAGGAAATTCGACCCTTTCAGGGGTTTCAGGAATCCAGGTAGCAGGCGCCGAAGTCCACCGGATTCGTAGCTCGACAGGAAAATCCGGCCGCATTTGCCGTTGCCGAAATAATCCGGCGACAGTGAGATAGCGGAACCGAACTTAAGAGTAAACAGTACTGCAGAAGGTATAGCAAATATACCGGCTCTCAAACAGTAGCCGAACATTCGGTTGTCCCATCTCTAATTAGGAAACGTTGACGATTTTTCAGACAGGGGTAAGACGCGGGTGACCACGAAAAAGGAGGATAAGATGATTATCAAGCTTTTTGAAAAGCACCCCACCTATAATTTGCGGCAAGCCCAAAAAGGTTTTTCCAGACGATACAACGCCGTTTGAGATCTGCCGGCTATGGATAGAGGATCACGGTGCTGAAACCGTTCTTGAAACTGGAGCATAGTGAAAAGGAGATTGAACATTTTTTTCAACGTAAGCAACACAACGAACCCAAACAAACCAACCAGTACGAATCAACCCAAAACAAACCGACTCTTTCTTCTTTATCTTTCGTTTGGAAGCGCATTCCTTGAGCAGTCAACAATATAATTTTTTTCGTTAGATGCGTATTTCTTGAGATATTTCGATGACTCAAGATAAAAGAATCATCCTGTATATAAATTGTGTAATCATTTTTAACCAATTTAGTAACCACATTTTTTCATGTCACTGAGTAATCAAATGTAAATATCTCATGCGGACAAGCTTGACGTATATGATCTATAAGGTAACGACTATAGAATTTTATGTAATACAGTGTAAGTAGGACTCATCGGATCAGGACGAATCGGGTATATACTTCCAACGCGTGGCGTCTGCTACGACCCTGTGTGCGTGCTTCTATCTATCACGGCTAGCGGAGAAGCTTACGAGTGGAGGCTTCTTCGCTCTACGGTTTTATATATAATAAAGAACTATCATAATCATTAGTTACTCTATCAATAAAATTTGTCAATTATAAATGAATCAGTTTTCCCTGTATGTGGAAAACATGAAGATCGTTTTTACTCTGGGCTTCACCTTGGCTATCATCCTTAATTCTTTTGGTGAATATAACAGCATAGCAATATATATAATTTGAAAAATATTTTGCGGCAATGAGTATGAATTCAATCTAATATTTTTTCGGGGGAGTCCAAAATTCGTGTGTTATAAAAAATAGTATTCAAAAAAGCCGAATTCCGAATGCCTTCTCTAGGGGACCGCCTGAACCGAACGGTTACGCAATAATTGCATGACCGCAAAAAACCACATAGTGACCGCTTCGATCCCTGAGTCTACTATGGCTAATTTCAATCCTATTTCATAGTTATTATTTATTTCACATAAAACTCGACACTCTTTTTCTCTTTTTACACATTTATATCCACAGCACACAGCTTTCTCTTAATTTTTTGTACACATGAATAAATACAAGTGCAGGAATGTAAACGTGTAAAAAGATAAAAAGGATTTGATTTATATGTAAAATTGTGAATAAGTGTGAAAAAGGATATAAATTTGCCCTAGCGGACCTTGGAACGATCACTATATGATAACTTTACTGTCACGCAATTGAATACCTGTTCCGGATACGAGATCTCCTAGAGTTGTTTTATTCTCACTTTGAATAAACTCAGCAAACTTGTTGATTGTAATAGATTAATAATAAAACTAAAAAAAAACTAAATTTCTTAGGATATTAGAAATTAAATACAAATCTGTTATCTAAACATGATTCTGAAACCTTATCTGCCAGTCAACGTTAATATGGAGGTTTATCTCTTTTTTGAATATTTACTTGTTATCACATTAATAGCCGATTTCGTCACCCCTAGATATCTAGAGGATAACTTTATCTATACGATATCTCTCAGAATCAGCTTTCTTCACCTCTGGATAGTAGGTATCTGACAGTTAAATTTAACCCGAACCGAAGTTGCGGATATCTGCCAGATAGTGACTCGAGTGCCCCCCCTCCTCCCCCGTATTATTGTAAGAAACTGTTTGACATAACCCATAAGTTACTCCGAAACTTCCAAAACCTTCTCCACAAGTACGCGAATTGTTGTTATTTTTATGAAAACGTAAACATAAAAATGAATCTATTACCTGACGTTATCGATATGTTTGAATCTGACGATGATGATGATTTTGAATTTGTGGAAAGAAGACCATATATAATAAGAAATAAACCGGAAACCAACACCAGTTTTTATTTGTTGGCTTTTCAGTACCGAACATTTTTTGCGAATATTCTTTTTTATCGAGTCATATTTTCCTTGAATTGTTTTCACGCAACGAGGAAAATTCCCGGAAGCAGCATTAAATTCATTGCCAATTTTTATCCACGCTTCGTTTCTATCTTTCCACGTGGCAGCATCTGTTCTTTTATTTGCAACAATATTTTTGTATTTTAATGTAATATCGATTAATAAATCGATTTCGGTTTTCGTACCTCTTTTTCCTTTCTCGTCCATTATGACTCGTGTGTTTTTTTTAACTATTAAAAAGATGCGGATTGAAGAATGTTTATACTCGCGCGGAATAAAATCTCACTTTATCAGAGACAATATGAGAATCTTGTAACATTCTAGTACCTTTCGTGACGTCTGTTTGAAATAGGAAGAATAGCTATCCTTCAGATACTTATCCAAGGGTCTCAGTGAAGAAAACGAATTTTTATTCATCTGACGGATAACTTTATCCGGAAGATAGTTATTTGGAGGTGTGAAGAAATCGGGCATAAAATATAAAACCTCTATCAATGTTGTAATTCCAGAATACAATTACAATGCAAAAATGGGTCTGGAAATATAAAGGATTCTAGGTAGAAAGTGAGAATCTGATAGTGTTCCAAAGTTTGTTTTTTGTATTTATGATCTTTTTTACAAATAAGCTTGATATTGTTGGTCAAGCTTTCAAGAAATTACCCAGGGCAAAGTTCCCTCATATCATCGGTCTTGCCTCACAATATTTTCACGATGAGTTTACGAAATACCAACAAACAAACAAAAATGTAATCCTCGCTTTCTTGTTGCAGAGTTAACTTCACAGTTTGATTGTCTACCTAATGGCGAGCCTATTCTTTTTATTCCTCGTAGCCGTCCTTCTTCTTCTTTTTCTGAAGGAAATCACTTACCTGAGAATGTCTTGAATCATCCTCCTGCCGATCCTTCTCTTCGTGTCAGGTCCAGGTCTCCTCCTGCCAGGCAGAATTCTCCTTCCAGCTCCATAGCTTCACGTATAAAGCTTCCTTCTTCTGACGGATTTGGATGTGGAATGGAAAATCTAGGATTTATTCGGCTCATTCCCTTAAATAATTTGCAACAGATGTTTGAACTTCGAAGATACACTTTTCCGGTTGGTAAACCAATTAAAACGACCATAGGAAAACATACCTATGGACCTATTCCAACCCAAGAACAAATTGTATTATCAACGTCCGATGGCGACGTCTTAGCAATATTAAAGAATCATGACGTTTTTGCTGGAATATACACATATTATGATCACGCTAATAGACGGGCGAAAATAAACATTATTAGCGGCACGGTTACCCCACTGAACCGAGAAGAAGTTCATGACACTCCAGTAGGTTCTCCCCGTCCAATTTCTAAAAGTTTTAGAATATTGAATTTAAACCATCTTCTAAATTAGATTCCTCTATAAGATTTCAATTAAGGAAATGTAAAACTAAAAGATAATATTTTTTGTGATTTAAATTGGAATCGAAATCTTACATGTAACTGGTAAATACATTGAAAATTCATTGTGTTATAATTCTCGATGCTTTTATTTTTTGTTAATAAACATTTTTGATTAGTAAGTTTCAGTAATTCAGGACAAATGCCTCTTGATGACGCAAAGCACCTTATCTCACTAGAGAAATTAGTTCTCAAGGTTATGAGTTAGTCACATAATTTCACCATAATTATAATAAAGAGATGTGAAGTTACTACTATGCTTTCTCCATATAAACTTTTTTTGAAGTATTCCAAATTTTTAAGGTACCTGATTCGCAATTTAAAAAAAAATCAAATATAATAAAAGCAACTATCAATCGAGGGCCAAACCCAAATGTAATTACGGCTTTCTTCTCTTGTACGGCAGTTTAGATTACAATGAGTGAATTTTGAAAAGCGTGATGGGAAATTTGAAAATGAATAATTTTCAATGATTCAGTTTCAAGATCCTAATTTGACAATACTTCGATTTCAAACGAAGCTTCAATTGTGAATTAATTAATTTTGAAACTTTCGAATTTGAGAGCATATCATTTTCAATGTTTGTAGAACAACCAACTTTGAAGGTTTGCGATTTTTATATTCTTTAATTTTAAACGGTGAAAATGAGTGTGAATATTTGTATGATCTTTAAAACTTTTATAATTTAAATTAAATATTACCGTTTTGAATACATAAATCTGGATTCTCGAATAGTTTAATTTTAAGGCCTTGAAAATTAATTGGAAAGATTATATGAAAAACCTGATCTAAACTGTTGTGAGAAACAAATTTTTTCTAATGATAATATTTGACATTGTATATTAAAGGGCTTCTAATTTTTAATTTTTGATTACTGAAAGTTTGATAAATTTATGAATCAAAAATTTGTTTTTATTTATAGAGGCGATCCTGAAATATTTATATTAAAAATTGCATTGCCAATCAGAAAATGTTCGCGCTCGCATTGTTGTGCAAATCTGGCATTTAATATAAAAAAGTCTACAGCCTGCAAATATTGACCAGTTTTCTCGGCGTGGTTCGGAGTAGAAGAGTAGGTCTTTTTTCAGTATTGGATACTTTACCTGCCTAGGTCGGTAAAGTGCACTTTAACGGCCGCGGGAAATTCACGTGCATGTCCGTCTGTACCGCGCACTGTTCTGCGCGGTACTTGTCCCTTAAAACTAACATCAAACCTGAGACGTAATTGCATGAGAAAATTAGAAAACCATACTCCTGTTGCATGAAATATCGTGTGCCAAGGCAGCGTATTCTTTTTACTGTCTCGCGTGTTTACAAAAACTCCCACTGGACCGTAAAAAGAGTACTTTGCTGCCTTGGTGCACAATGTCGTTTTTTTACAAAATAAAGAGGATGAAATTCCTAGAAAACACACGAAGCGATATTAATAATTCTTTTACTTTGTAGCCCATTTTCTTAAAAAACAAATTTACATAGGAAGGTGCCTTTTTAGGAAAAATAGGCTTTTTCTTAGCTCTTAACCCTTGTATATATTTTCAATCAACTTAAGTTACAACCTCAAGATACATAACATCGCAAATAATTTGTTTATTGAAAAATTTTAGTATTATAAAAAATTTATAAACAAATAAAGCATTTTCATCCTTTTTTACCGAAAAAAATTCTTTTCCATATATTCTATATCGAAATAGCTTCTCAGACTCAATAAACTTCACCAAATTTTTTGAACATAACATTTATCTCTGTTATAAATAAATTGAGAGAACAAATAGAACGTTCTAATGATTTTTATGGGGGAAAAAATTCTTTTACCAAAAACTTTTACCAAAATATAAAATATTGTTAACACGTAAAGTTTAGCATTGCTGTGCTTTGAGTAATTTTAGTGAACAAATAGAAAATCTGCATCTATTTTTCAGGGGGAAAAATGATATTTTTTTATATGTATCGTTATAGATTATTTGACTTATTCTGTTCTAAATATTATTGACACCTAACATTAATCTTTACCACTAATAATTTAAGTTAACAAATAGAACACTTTTATCCTTTTTTCATGGAAAATATTCTTTGCTCTCTAATATTTATCTGAATATCTTATCAGACTTACTGAACTATAGAATTTAGTTCAGAATTGTTATAACGAATTTAAGTAAACAAATAGAAAATCTTCATTTATTTTTTCGTGGCAAAAAAATCATCCTTTATCTTATATCTATCAAAATAGCTTCTCAGACTTACTAAAATCAGGAAATTCGTAAAAATAGTTTTATCAAAATCTAAAGTATTGATATAGAATCGGGTATGAATGAGGAGTGGAAGAACTTGAAATTATTTTTCCGGGGCGAAAAATTGAGGAAAAATCGTTTGGAACTAAAACATGGTCCGCCTCGAGCGGGAGAACTTCATGGGTGAGCTTTCCAACTCTATGAGCAAAAGGTCCGGAGCGAGAAGAAAGAAACTCGGTGGAAATTCCGGAATGCCCTCTTTCAGAATTCCGACCAAATAAAAATATGGACTCTCCGGATTACGACCCGAAGAGTCCATATTTTTATTCAGTCGGAATTCTGAGAGAGGGGATTCCGGAATTTCCACCGAGTACGCGGACGACAGCCCATTTTTAAAAACGGTACCGGAACTTAACGACTTCACGATCAAGGAAAGCGGGGCGGGTACGAGGGCACAGTAGGAAGAGCGGAACTCTCTATTTCCTGGTATGCAAGGAGCGGTTGCTTCTTATTTTTCCTTTATCTGTGATTTAAATGCTTTCGGGGTTTTCCAGAACGATTGTAATGCTTCTGGATGACCACTCCAGCAGGGGAAAAAGATCTTCCAAGTTGATCCTCAAGGAGAGAACGGATCGAGTTCAAAATATTGTGGCTGCCACGCAGGATTCTGATCACCGGGGGGCATCGAATGGTTAAAAAAATATATTTAGGCAAAAATCAATCCACGTTGTGATAGAGAAGAACGTGAAATATAAAAATTGTCTGCGCAAAAGGGTGAAAAAATCGCGACTCGTACCCGAACGAAAAAAAGCGCGAGGGACTCGTTTGGAAGTCGCAACCTCGGGGTAAAGACTCCCGAATCGAGCCCTCTCTTGGGTCGTTTGGTCGATAATCCGGCAACTGACAACCAACAATCCCAAGCGAACGAACAAGGGAGAAATTGCGATCGTGACACGCACAACCGATGGATGAGATGCGACTCGTCCGCGAGATTTCCGAACAACTTGAACACTAACGATAAGAAATTGTAACATTACACTTAAATTTCCGTCTGTCGTCCAGAAAGGAAGTCACCTATTCTACATATATTAAAATGTAAAGAGTCACAAGAGGTACATTGTGTTCAGCCAAATCGATCTAAGAACGAATACTGTTCGAAATTGTCCATTCCCAGGGTCGCTGACTAGGGCCTTCTACGTCCGGTTACCTGCTAATGAATAACTTGGCCAATCATCACGAGCTGAAGTCAGAATCTACCAACCACACTCGAGTGGCAAAATTTGTTATGTTACAAGCCAATCCCAGTCAGGCTTTGTATGAGACTGTTCTATGAAAAGATTGGCGGGAAACCTGGATAATCCACGAGGCGACGAGAGGCTTGACCCCCGACATTTCCTGGAAGGACGTTGTACGATATACATATATTTTCCTCGTCAATTGAACGAGATGTGTTCTTCAGCCAGATTGGCAAATTTGTTTGATAATTATACAAAGGTATCTGTTGAAATGTTTTTGGGCTAGCGACAAGAGTTGTAAATGGAACAAAATTTGTACCGAGTAAGTTGGAATTTTTTGTCTTTTGTACTTTGCTAAGAGAGAAATTGTGTCAAAATATATTCTGGTGCTATATCTACCTTGATCAAAAAATATGCCTTATTTATTCTTGAGTAAATGGAATCATTTCCCTGGTTGTTTAATTTGTATCTACTGAAGATTTACTGTGCTGAATTTCCGAGTTAAGGGGGTATCTCTCGGCGTTGAAATGAACTCAAGTAAGTTATATAAAGATTAATTGAAAGTTTTTCCTAAAGGGCCGCAACGCGGTTTTGGTTTCGTTATTCCCCTAAAATAACGTGGCGCTCAACATTTATTAGAGCCTGACCATTGGTCCCTTGGATTATTCCGCCTCAACCCCCTTTTTTGAGAGAGCATTAATCATAAGGTGACAAAATTAGCGTACACTTTCACCGCTAACCTTGAACACTGATGGAATCCTCCGACACCACCGATGTTGAAGATACGAGATTCTGGAAGAACTCTGAAAGAATAATCGTGACTAGACTTCCGACAAATGAACCGAGAATTTGAAACTGAGAAAAAGGGAAAAAGAAACTTACGGAAATAGAGGCGGAATTTTAATAGTAATCGAATAAATTTAATGAGGGCATTTTGATACGTTCTATTGTTTGTATACTGAAGTATCCCCTCGTTAAAAAGTTTGGTGGCCCCGAAAGGGGCCGTTGATTAGTTGTTGGTTGATTGATTATTGTAGGCCCCTCCTTTGGCCGTTGACCCGAGATTCCCGCTGAGGCTCCAGGAAGATATATCCTTGGGTTTTTCGTAGAAAATTGTCCAACCCTTGCATCCCTTTTGGGATCTTCCTTTGGCTACTGGGTGGTGGCAAAAAAGTTTTTTGCCCCCTCGATTCGAGGAACAGTTGCCAGGGATTCTTACCCTCCATTCACCCCCTTGGCCCAGGTGAATCCGAGGTTCAGAGAGAGGAAGCCTAAGATGTCAAGGCGCTTGTGAACTATGCGTCGGTCCACCTCTGGCAAGTGGACCGGATAATTGACCACCTTTGGTCGTACCTCCGGTTGTCCATAAAAATCCTCGTTGGGACAGCCCTCCTCAGTGTCCACAATCCTAGTCCCACAGGCCGTTAGCTGGACTAGGTTGCGGTATTTATTCAGCTGGTGTCGCAGTTTCCTCTCTTCCTCCCTCTCCCGAAAGATTTTTAATGATTGGAATCGTCCGGAATGGGCCCTACCGGTGCGTAGAGGATGACGCAGTTTGGATCCAGGGTCACAACAAGGGACCGGTCGTGAGTCGGGTTAAACGGGATGAGGGTCCTTCGAACCCGTCCGTGGATGGCCCGTAATCTCCGCCGTAATCCTGACACCTGAGATAACCTCTCACCTCCAGGCGGAAGGGGTGCACAGCGACCGGAAGGAGTGTCAGGCCCTTCTTGTAGGCGTCGAACGGCTGGCGGTGTCACCTCCTGGTGACCAGTGATGGCGGTCGGCTCTGGTTGATAGGTGTCAGATCCTTGTTGCTCCTCGGGGATGAACTCCTGTTCACCGCCGTGGATGTCGCTTGCCAACTCCGGTCGGCAAGCTGGACTGGAGACTGCCAACTCCTGTTGACAGTCGTTGCTGGAACCTTCTACGACCTCCCGTAGAAGGCCGGGAGATGGAATTCCCCAGAATTCTCGATACGCCTTCCTCTTCCAGT
>CAKNYM010044972.1:48585-73451 GCA_932195095.1 Andricus curvator | reverse complement strand
AGGAGAAAATCATTTGCTGAAATGTCTAGTGATTTGACGTTTTGCGCCAAGATTGACGTTACAATGGGACGCCACCCTAAGTCCGCTACGGCATATTTCAATTCTGCTTTATAGTTATTCTTTATTTCACGTAGAACTTGACACTGTTTTTATCTTCCCACATTTATATCCACAGCACACAAATTTTAATTCCTAATTTTTTAACACATGAATAAATAGAAGCGCATAAATGTGTATGTGTAAAAAGATAAAAAGAATTTGAGCTATATGTAAAATTGTGAATAAGTGTGAAAAAGGATTTAAATTTGCGCTAGCGGACCTGGGAACGATCTCTATATGATAACTTTACGGTCAGGCAATAGCGTACCCGTTCCGTTTACGAGATCTCCTAGGGTTGTTTTATTATTATTATTTTTAATGATCTTCGCAAACTTGTTGATTGTAGTAGATTAATAGTAAAACCAAAAATAAACTATATTTCTCAGGATATTAGAAATTCGATACAAATCTGTTATCTAAACATGAACATTAATGTTGAGGTTTATCTCTTAATTGAATATTTACCTGTTATCACATTAAAATATAAAATCTCTATCAAGGTTTTAATTTCAGAATACAATTATGACGCGAAAACGGGTCTGGAAATGTAAAAGATTCTAGGTAGAAAGTGAGAATTTGATAGATAAATATGTTCCAAATTTTGAAAATCGAATACGGAGGTTAATCACTCAGAAAAAATTAGCCTTGAAACAAAAGCATCGTTCTCTTGCCTGTTCTTTTTGGAACAACGTGAATATCGTTTTTACAAAAACATGAATATTTGGTTGTAGGATTAGATGAAATCTGTCGCAAAAGGATAATGTTTGCTGCAAAAGCTTCATTTTCAGACAAATAAAATTCCTCTTAATCTTAATTTTAAGAGGAAATTCCATTCATGTCAAGAAACATCCTTTTGACACAAGAGGACATGATTGCTATGAGATCTCCACACTATTCCGCCACTAAGCAAGCTCGTTTGCCAAGCGCACGTAAAGTTTCACTTCTGCCGCGTGGCCCCACTGCCACACACATTTTTTCAACACATGAATAAATACAGTTACATAAATGCAAATGTGTGAAAAGATAAAAAGAATTTTAATTTCTATGTGAAATTGTGAATAAATATGAGAAAAAAGATTCCGAGATCCGCTAGGGTTATTTTATTATCATTTTTAGTTAAATGAACAAACTTATTGATTGTGATAGATTACACAGCCTCACAACAAAAAAGTGTCTAGAGCTAGAAACAAGACCGATCATTTGCTATGGATTTTAAACCGCTGATCACGAATCTGAATTCCGTTTTATCGTGTAGTCCTCAGTTTTCACATAACCTCAAAATTTTCGAATTTTCATAAAAAATTCTATTTTTTCGAATGGCGTGATTTTTTTTAGTGAAAAATAGGAAAGAATTATAGTTTGTCGTGTTTTGTGCTGAACTTTTTAGGACAACCATTTATTAAGCTCAATAACTCATCGTCAGACACACTACGGCTTCATCCTCACACCCTAACGTCCCTTGCAGGGAAGCGTACCTTCGCTGGCTTCGTAAAGGTGTTCGTACAAGAAAATCCGTTGCAGTGCGCTGGAGACGTCTGACGAACGTGCCGTCCGCGCACGAACTCATAACGCCAACCAATCGCGTGCAACCTGTCGTGCTGCTGCGGTCCGAGCGGTGACGCACACAAGTATGTCGCTACTTACACTAGTTCGCAACGCACTTGAGTAAGTGCTGCCACCGACCGTAGCAGCACGGCAGGTTGCACACTATTGGTTGGCGTTATGTGTTCGTGCGCGGACGGCACGTTCGGGAGACGTCTCCAGCACACTTCAACGGACTTTCTTGTGCGAACACCTTTACCGAGCTACGAGAAGTTTTTGATTCGTGGCTTCTTGACGGTGAATTTAAATCATGAATAACCCACCAATCAAAAACCTCTAGTAGATATTTCACGCAAAACGAGGCGAACTCCTTTACATTTTAGCATCCGTCCTCCCCGAAACTATGTCCGAAAAAATGGCGACAAATTTTTGACACACAGTTTGGTTTCCTTACTATTACTCCATGGGATATTCCGATATGTTTGTCGGTCGACGACCGATTGACGGAAGGTGTAAAAGAGCCATCAGAAAGCGAATGCGTTGACTTTATACTGCCTGCAAGCTATAGTGAACAGTCATAATTATATTGCTCGCAAGGGTGTCGTGCCGTGCTGCCGGATAGAAGTTTGGTGGGAGAGGAGAGAATCGTTTGGAGAGTCGATTCCTGAAACGTGAATCGACCGCTTGGAGCCAGTTCCAAGGAATCGATTCTGAGGCACAAAGATTTGGTTTTTCGAAGGAATCGGAATCTATTCGACCATCCCTACTTGAGAGGCAGTTGTCATCGCTTCCTGTGTCCATCATAGCAGCAAGTTTACTTGCAGCATTGCTCAATCATGGAACTGCAGTCAAAAGTAGAAAGCGTCCTAGCAACATATTGCTATAACGCTTTTTTGCAGTTGTCTGTGATAAAGAACACGCTTCACGATGTTGTGTAATTTTAGGTAGTAACTGTAAAGTCAAAGTTCGAAAAAATATGAATATCGGCATTTTAAGTAATTTGCCTGCAATTATTGAACTTAATAAATTGTCCTAAAATATTCAGCACAAAAAACGTCAAACTATACTCCTTCCCTATTTTTCATTTAAAAAAATCACATCAGTCGATAAAAAAAGAATTTTTTATCAAAATTCGAAAATTGTGAGTTTATGTAAAAACTGAGGACTACGCGATAAAAAAGACTTTAGATTCTTGATCAGCGGGTCAAAATCCATAGGAAATGATGGGTCTCGGATTTAGCTCAAGACACTAATTTTTTTGAGGCTGTGTTATTAATAGAAGCAAAAATAAACCAAATTTCTCTCATATAACTATGAATAATATTCTTAGAAAATAAGTTGATGCTTTGCAGTTTTGAATTGTACATATATTTCTGAGGGCATTTCTTAGGATATTAGAAATTAGACACATATCTGTTAACTAAACATGAACTTGAAGTCTTATCTGTCAGGCAACTTTAATATGAAGTTTACCTCTTATTTGAATATTAACCTGTTATTACATTGAAATATAAAATATCTATTAAATTTTTAATGTCAAAATATAATTACAATGCAAAAATGGGCCAGTTAAAAATTCGAAAAATAATTCATTGCTGCAGTTTTCAATTTAATTGATTTCTTTTCAATTTTAGTTTAAAATTCAACCATTTGTTAAAAATTAATATATTTATTCGGAAATTCTTTTTTTCGGTTATTATAAAATTATTCAAATAGTAAAATACAAATCAAGAATAATAATATAAATAACAATACGGTTAAAGATTGAAATTTAATATTAAGTACTTAAATCAACATTTCCCCAAAATTTTGTACGAATTTTAACCTTCAAAAGAAAATTCAACCTATTTTTTGAACTCATACAGTCAAAGTAAACTTTACTTTTGCATCACATAATGTCATGAACTTATTTCGTTCAATTTTTACCGGTTTCTCGGTTTTCATCTGGAAAATCAATTTCTCATTTTTGAAAAGTAATTCATCCGCATAAAGCATCAAACACTATTTGTTTATTTACTAATAGCTTTTTTATTTTAAAATAAAAATCGTATTTTTTCTATAACTTTCCTACTCTTTAGAGCAAATGATAATTTCAAATATATATTTTGCATCTTCATAATTGTTTAGAATATATTTTTAATTATTTGCATAATTGTAAAGAATGCATAAGAGGAGTTAATTTTAAATTTTAATGTTATTTTAAATAATTTTCTCATATTGAAGAATTGTCAAAAAGTTGAATATCGCATAAAACTAATAGTGCAAATAACTTTTTATATGATACTAAATCAGAGAACATTTATTGTGATGAATTGAAAAGTTTGAAGGTCGTTGTAATCCCTTTTGACAAGAATTTAGAAGTCGTGTGACAATTATTGACAGTGACCATAGCGTAGGGACAGTGTTTGTTTTTTCCTTAGACTTTTCGGTTTTCGACGTTTCTAACATATTTTACACGTTTTCCGAAAAAAATGCAGCAAGCGAAACTGCTTCACCCCTGTAATCTCTTTTGGGCTTCGAGAGAACAAAAGAAAAATGTAATCCTCGCTTTCCTGTTGCAGGGTTAAGTTCACAGTTTGAATGTCTGCCTAATGGCGACCCTATCCCTTTTATTCCTCGTGGCCGTCCTTCTTCTTCTTCTTTTTCTGAAGGAAATCACTTACCTGAGAATGTCCTGAATCATCCTCCTGCAGAGCCTTCTCTTCGTGTCAGGTCCAGGTCTCCTCCTGCCAGGCAGAATCCTTCTTCCAGCTCGATAGCTTCACCTATAAGGCTTCCTTCTTCTGACGGACTTGGATGTGGAATGGAACATCTAGGATTTATTCGGCTCATTCCCTTACATAATTCGCAACGGATATTTGAACTTCGAAGATACATTTTTCCGGCTGATAAACCAATCAAAATGAGAATAGTACCGAATAAATATGAACCTATGCCAACCCAAGAACAAGTTGTATTATCAACATCCGATGGCGACGTCTTAGCAATATTAAAGAACTATGACGTTTTTGCTGGAATATACACATATTATGATAGCGGTTATAGACGGGCGAAAATAAACATTAATAGCGGCATGATTACCCCACTGATTCAGGAAGAAATCCGCGACACTCCAGTAGGATCTCCCCGTCTAATCACTAAAAATTTTAGAGTATTGCATTTAAACCATCTTGTAAATTACATTCCTCTATAACATTATTTCAATTAAGGAAATGTAAAATTAAAAGGAGATATTCAGGACAAATACAGCTTGATGCTGCAAAGCACCTTATCTCACTACAGAAAATAGTTCTCAAGGTTATGAGTTAGTCACAGATTTTCACCATAATTATAATAAAGAGATGTGAAGTTACTACTATGCTTTCTCCATATAAAACTTTTTTTTAAGTATCCCAAATTTTTAAGCAATGGTGGAATTCTTGTAGGTCAAACGAATATTTGTTATAAGCTGCGTTTATTGTTCTTATCTTAGGTTTACAGAAATGTTTACTGATATTCAAAACCCATTTCTTTTTTTCCAAGGAATATTTGGTAAACTTTAGGGTACGGTTCTTTGAATCAAGGAATCTCGTTCTTCAATTAAGAAAACGTTTTAGTTCAGCCGATGGACTTTAATTTTATGTTTGATATAAATAAACGTTTCTTCCAACGGATTTCATGAAAATTTCTTTTAAACAAATGTTGCTTGTTCTACAATAAATGTACAATTGAAACAAATGTGCCAAAATTTTCAGTAAAAAAATACATATATCAACGAAATGCAAATATATTTATTTCAAAAAAGTATTTTCTTTGTTCGAGTCAATTATTTGTAGACTGTTTGTTCAAACGACAATTTGTTTCACTAAAATAGATTAATAATAATTTCGAAAATATTTGTTGAACCTATACAATTATCAACTTGTAATAATCGAGTCAACTCTTGGCATCAGATACATATTTTTATCGATTTAATGAATAATGATTTCTGGAAAAAATATTTCTTTCGATCAAAAAAACCTAAATATTACTTAATGCAGTCATAGATGAAATAATATAAGTACGTGTTTATCACTTCAAATAAACAATTTTTTGAAATCATAAAATATATTTTCTAGAGTGTGAAGATTTAAAAAATCCACGTTCTTAGCTCCCAAGAAATGATTTATTTTACTTAATTAATTTTCACATTTATCGCATAAAAATATTTCTTTGTATGAAGTCTGTTGGAGCGGTGTCAACAAAAAAAAATGTCGAAATCTGTGAAGCACTCAAACTTTACGGAAAACTGCTAAAAAGTGAGTGTGAAAAAGTTTAGCAACGAATAGTTTGAAGGAAGCCGACTGACAGCTGATAGCGCTGATAGCTGGACCTTACTGGATCGTACTACGAAAATGCACTGTCGGTAAAATTCGCATCTGCATGCTGCGGCCACCACATGTTTTGGCGGGAATTTTAAATTTGAATAAAAAATGCAATTTGTGATTTTCTTTTTTTTTTGTTTATTGACAAGTCCGAAACTTTCGCGAATGCAACAGCATCACTGCAATTCAAATAAATAATTAATTTCTTCTTAGAATATGAAACGTGGTCTCGGAAGAGGAAAAGTGTACAAGTGATAAGAGGATGCCGCTGTGAAATCGCTAATAATAATCGAAGACAATTATCCAATTTTCGCCAAAGATATGTATCATAATCGTTCGGGAGTATACTTACTGAAAATATCGCGTTCGCTATAGCTTATACAGAGAGAGAACTTTTACGAATTATGACTCTTGATCTTTACACCATAATTTCTAATAGTGTGCTTCACATAATAATTTTTTGGGTTCAAGATTCAGGGTTTTCTCCAGCCCAAGGTTTAGGAAGAGCTGTGGTGACTTCTCCGCCTTCCTCCTAGAACATTGTCGGTAGAGGGCGTGGATACGATATGTTACGGGCCACCAAGGTTCTTCAACTTTGATCCCGTTTATTCTGTTAGTGCGTTCATGTGAATGCTTCTGCCTTGCTTTATCAGTTACACTTTACGCCAGGGCTCGCCAGAATTCAGTCTTTGACTGAAAAAGACTGACACTGTCAGTAACGAAGACTAGGTCAAACAGGCCCTCATAAATTTTCGTCGAACTTGTCCTTCGACTCGTTCCTAATTCTTCACGGTAAATTACAGTTTGAAATAAAAAAATAAAATGTATTGTGAATTCAAGTAGAAAAAGATCAGACCCTTCAGTGTGAACAATGAGTCGCAACGAGCCGTGACCGTAACGACCGTAACCCTATTAAGGACTCCTGGAAAACGAAGAAAAAAATTAAAGAAAAACTTTCTGTCAGTCTCGCACTTGTCGTGTCAGTCTGCTCCTGCTGAAAGTGGCGAGCCCTGCTTTACGCGAAGCCTTCAATACAGTAACCGTAGTATTTTCTCTCTCTTCTAATCGTTCGCTTCAAGATGTGGTTGCCGCATTCACAGTGTAATTTTATTTTTAAATTCGGAGTGTCTCGTCGTCCCGAAATTCGAGATGAGTAGTGAAGTATTTTTCATAAGCTTGGCTAGTCGTCCTAAATTTTCGGGACGACTATCCACAGCCTTTTAAATTATTTTGAAATTATTTTAAATTATTTATTAAAATGAAGTGAATATTATTTCACATTTAATTTCAATCAATGGTAACTATAAGTGAACTGATACTCAATTAATTTTTTATTTTTATTTAATAATAGTTGAAATGCATTCCAAATTGGATAATAATTATTTTAGTGAATATCAGAATCATAAGAGCCTCGGTGGCTCAGTTGGTTAGACGCTCGGACTACACCTTAGAGGTCCGGGGTTCGATCCCTGAGCCGGTACCTCTTGGAATTCTTCTATGTACCTTTACCAAGGTTCTGATGGTTTGGATCCCACCTAAAGCTGTAGGTACCTCCATAATGCATTTGATTGCAACCCAGTTCGTGAATGATGGGGTAAAAACCAGGCTTTACCCAACATGTTAAGGCACACGCTCTTATCAGATCACTTGATTGCATAAATAGGAATTAATTTTTCACACAAAAATACGAATTTTGAAGGAAGTACATGAATTTTGCGTCAGCAGTGATCAATTTCTGAACTAAAAATGAAATAGATGAATTTTTATTCAAATTAATGAATTCTCAACCAAAAAGGAAACGAAATTTCCAAAAAGTACTTCAAATTTAGCCCAAATACTTTCATTTTGTATTAGATACTTCAATTTTAGATAAAAAAATATATTAAAAAATACGAATGTTCTGTAAAACAGTTGAATTTTCAACAAAACATTTTATTTTCAATAACAATAGATTATTTTTTGTGAAAAAATGAAGATGAATTCACAGATAAAAAAAATGGTGAAATGTATATATATATATACATATATATATATATATATATATATATATATTTCTACTATTTTGTATTTAATGCTAGTAAGAATGTATGGCTTAAACCGATGTCAGGGTACTGTGCCATACCAGAAGGCTCAATTGACCCTTCCTACTGTAAGGCGCTCGAACTCGAGCTCGCTGCTTGGCGGGGTGTTGTGGAGCTCAACCGGAGGCCACTGTATTATGTTGCGTTGCACGTTTAAATCAAGTTCCCCATTTAAAACAACCGACACTACATTTTTGTATGTGATTCTGTATACAATTTTTGGATATTTTAATAGCGTATACTACTGCGTAGATATTTCAGCACCTATTATACTGAACAATGTCTTGAAAAATATACATTTCTTCGATTTCTTCTGTCTTTCTTTGGATTTCGAAATACAATTTTATAGTTTTTTTAAGGTTTCAGTTTTCAGTGGTTGAAAATGGAAATAAATTGAAAAATAAATTTCAATTTTCAGCTTTTGAATATTGAAATGAATTAAAAATGCAATTTTCAATTGTATAAAATTAAAGAAAATTTATAATATAATTGCCATCTGATGCAAATTCAATTGTTAAGAATAGAAATGAATTTTCAATTTCATTTTCAACTGTTGAAAATTGAAGAAAATTGAATTTGAAACAGTTGAAAATTTAACTGCTAAAAATTTAAATGAATTAAAAATTTAATTTTCTTCAGTTTTCCACAGTTAATTATTAAACTGTTGAAAATACAGTTGTTGAAAATTCAATATACAATTTTGTTTAATTTTTTGACCGTTTAATGTCCAACTGTTGAAAATTGATACGGCCTTTTTACTTGTCATTGAAACATGAGTTTTTTTCTGTTTTTTAATTAAACTGATACGTTCCAATGTCTAGAGACTTAGAATAATCCTCCGTTCTAATTCATGGTGGCCCCGAAAGGGGCCGTTGATTATGTATTGGTTGGCTTATTTATTCGTATTTTGGCGCGCGGTTCCTATAGGAATTCCACGCCCGTGATTGGTGCGCAGTACTCGTGGCGCGGGGTGCGTGATCCAATCAGAGAAATCGCTTGGTCGGGATTGGCGCGCGGCACCGGTGGCTCGGGGCGCGCGAGCCAATCAGGAATCTAATACGCTCATGACTTCAATAAACTTCTTAGTGTAATAAAGATATATAAATGTAAACGCGATTAACAATTCGTAGACTTTAATTATATAATATATGAAATATTTATCCAAAAGAAGAATTAATTTGGCTAAAACCTGGATTTTCGGTATTTGGGACGAGCGGCCCAATTGGAAAATTCCGCGTTTGTGATTGGTGCGTCGTACCCGTTGCGTGGAGCGTGCGAGCCAATCATAAAATCATAAGTCCTACGCATATAGATTTTTGGTTTTTAATTAATTCTAAAATTGCTAAATGTTCCATCCAGCTTGCCATATCCAAACTCGCCTTACTCAATGTAATTATAAACTTTTTCTCGGAGATACCGATAAGTGATCAGTTTATCAACATCTTACGAGATAAGTCTAAATTTTGGAATCTGTTCTACTGAAAGGCAAGCCGGGAGCAGGAAAATTGGACGATGGCCTTAGAGTAATATAACTCGAGCAAAGCAAGGCTCGTCGAGGTGAGAGTTGAGATTCAGATCGGTGAAACAATCATTTGCGAGAATCGCAAGTAATTGTTCTTAAGATTCGGAATTCTTAGCTCTCCCTTTTTATATATTGAAGATGTATATCAAAACAAATTTTTAACCATTTTTATACTTGAAAAAAATGTTTGCAAACGACTATGTATCAAAGTAGCTTCTAAGTCATTATAAATTCCAGAATATTCTTAAACCTTAAAATTTAAGAACTGTCCGTGTATACGGAATTTTCCGTAAGACTAACCAAGAGTGGGGATAGGAGCAATCTGACCTGAGTGCTTAATCGTTTTGCAATTAGTATAATTTTGAACGTTACAAGAGCAAGGCATACGTTATACTAACGAAATAAAATGGAGTTCCTGGAAAGTGCAGGTAAGTTTTTGAAACATATTTTAACTCTTCCTGTGGTTAATTTCATATTAGAATGGAATTTACTTCCAAAAAATAAAGAGTGTACAGCATGCGGCGGGACATTAAACTTAACAAGTAGTGGTCGGAATCGAGACGTTATTTATCGTTGTGGGGCCAATAAGTGTCGCAAAAAAAAGTGTTGGAAAAGGAACTTCTTTTAATGTTGCGAACGTAAAAGTGCATAGAATTTTACAAGTTGTAGTTTTCTGGTTGCTACGGTATCCGTTAAGCATAATTGTTCGGGGAACGGGTCTTTCGAAAGACACTGTGTGGGCCATTATAACAGATCTCACGAGATTGCTCAGAGTCTGGTTATTTGAAAATTAACAAAAAATTGGGGGACCCGGTAAAGCAGTGGAAATTGATGAAAGCGCGTTCGGGAAACGAAAATATAACAGAGGGAGAAAAAGGAGAACGAGGTGGCTGGTGGGAGGCGTTGAAAGAGAGTCAAAAAAGTGTCAAAAAGAGTAAAAAAAATGGAAGTAGTGAGAAATAAGGATGCTACAACATTGCATGCAATTATTCAGGAAAATCTATTACCCGGTACACATATAATAACGGATTGTTGGAAAGGGTATTGTGGGGAAGATCGCATTAATTTTACACACTCTACTGTCAATCATTCCAAAAATTTCATTAATCCTTCGGACAGGAATATTCACACGCAGGGCATCGAGTCGCAATGGTCCAAAGTGAAGCGCGATATGCGAAAGCGGATCGGTCTAATGGCTGTGTCTAGGACTGACAACTATTTAATAGAATATATATGGAAAAGTATGCATGGGTCAGTGGAAGAACTTTTCTTTGATATTACACGCGCGCTTCTTCATTTTTATCCACACTAATGCATGCTAATTAAACTCTTCCTTATAAAAAACAAAACAAAAAAATTGCATGCTTTATTATTGACAAGTGGATCATTTTTATCCACACTAATGCATTATAATTAAACTCTGCCTCATAAAAAACAGAACAAAAAAAAATCGCATGCTTCATTGGCAAGTGAATTAGGCCTACTGGGGAACACCACGTTAAAAAAACGCGCCTTCTACCACAACGCCCCGCCGAGTTTCGAGCTCAAGTAAGAGCGCCTTACAATAGGAAGGGTCAGTTGACCCGTCAGGTATGGCACGGTGATTTTTTTTACCCTCGTTTCTTTCGAGGGTTCATTTTAAGAGACTTAATTATTTAAAAATCATGTCTTGACGTAATTCTTTCGTATTTCTTTGAGTCGAGGAACGACTTTTTTGCATTTAAACAATAGTTACTCAAATGAACTGAACAATTCCTTAGTTGAAAGAAAATAAGCCAAAGTAGAACATTTTTTCAATCCAGTAATTTTTTTAGTGTCCACATTAACCGGCTATTCTAAAAAATTAAGGGGTTTCGTTCATTGTCTGTAACATATATATAAATGATGTTATCATTTTTAACGAATTTACTAACTAAATTTTTTTTCATGTCACTGATTGATGAAATGCAAATATCTCATAAGGACAAGCTTAGCGTATATGATTTATCAGATAATGACTATAGGATATGTGACCGTCCGCGAAGAAAGGGGCCTAATGCGGAAAAAAACGATTTTCATTTTCTTACGCCAATCGATAGTTTCTGAGTTACACTTTAATTTCCAATAACCAGAAAATTTTTAAGTTAATTACTTTTCTTGTTTTTAAGCTACAAACATAGGAATGATAAGCGTACGCGGAGACCGAACGAGAGGCCTAAAAAAACCACCCCCACCACTTACCACTACAGATGTACGCGACGTGTCCGTGAGCTCCACTGGCTCGTGCCTAAAAGTGTAGTAGGGGGTGCTTTTCGTAGATTAATCCCCACTACTCAAATGCTGGCTCTGCTACGATCGCCCGTCCTGTAAAATTCAGCTTTGAGCATTAGGTCCCTTTCTTCGCGGACGGTCACATAATATGTAATACAGTGAAGGTGTTCGCACAAGAAAATACGTTGCCATGCGCTGGAGACGTCTCCTGGTGGATTCCCATGGCAGATGAAAGCAGTGGACGAAAGCGTACACTCATGAGAGTGAAAAAGATGGATAGATCTATTTGTCTCTTTCACTCTCATGAGTTTCTGCTTTTATCTGCCATGGGACTCCAGCGGACTATCTTGTGCGAACACCTTAAGTAAGACTTGTCGATTCAGGTATACATTTCCATCGCGTGGCGTCTGCCACGACCCTGTGCGCGTGCGCCTATCTATGAAGGCTAGCTGAGAAGCGAAAAAATGAAGATCGTTTATACTCGGGGGTTCACCTTGGTTATCATCCTAATTTCTATTAGTGAATATAACAGTATACTATACAGTAAGGACGTTTACCATGTAGTCATAGGGAATATAATGATACAACTTTAGCATACAATACAACCCGTCGTGCATCTGTGCAATGGAAAAATGTTTTAAATAGGCGATTTCAATTCGGTTTTCAAATCTCCCGCGCTCTGTTTAAAGACTTTAATAGTCATGGGTGAATTGCTCCAAATCATTACAAAGGAAAAGGAGTAAGAACTTTTTTTTATGAAAGTCGAAAAAAAATTTTTAATTTCTTTTAACCTTGAAAACATAAATATGAATCCAATCCGTATCTGCAATGTCCACCAATTTTATAGAATGATTTATAAAGCTTAGTTATTTGGTTGAATTTGAAATTCCATTTGATTAATAGAAGCCATTTTTCCAGAATCTGAGAAAAAAACGTGTCCTGGATGAAGAAATGCGCGTACTAGTTTGTGCTCAAGCAGAAGTGGATGCAAACAGTACAAGTAGACAAATCGCTGAGGATCTGGGCATCTGCAAAACTTCTGTCCTTGAAGCGCTCCATGATGCTGGATACAAGTCATACAAACTACGAAATGGCCAAATTCTAAAGCAGACTGATTTCGGCAATCCCTACGAAATGAGTATGCTTCTGATTGAAGACATTGAGCGAAACCCGTTGATACTGCTATTCACTTTATTTACTGACGAATGCTCCTTCGTTTTGGATGGTAAAAGAAATCTCCAGCATCATAGAACCTGGACGAGGTAAAATCCGTTCGCCCTTATGCCAACCCATTCTCAATATACCCTATTAAATGTTTGGAGCGGGATGCTTAACGACAAACTAATTGGACCTATCTTCATAGAAGGCAATTTAACAGCGGACAAATATATGGAAATGTTGCATCTAGAAGTTGGACTGGCATTAGTTGATGCATTAGGAGATAGAGATGCTGATACTGTATGTTTCAATTTATTACTTTCGAAACTTCATAATTTAAGGAATCGCAGTTGGTTATTGATATCTAATTTTCAGGTGATTTATTGGCAACAGGATGGGGCTTCAGCACACACTGCACATAGGGTTAGACTTCTGCTCAACGATGTGTTTGAACGCCTATAGATCGGAAAGTTCAGTCCATTCGTCCAATGGTCTCCACGTTCTCCAGATTTAACCCCTTTAGATTTTTTTCTATGGGGCTATGTCAAGTCCAAGCTCTATCGCTTTGGGCGAATTATTAACTTGGAAGAGCTGGAACGCATGATTGTGGAGATAATGGTAGGTATCCCACCTGAGACGCTGCGAATTCCGTTCACACTCTTTTTATCTTTTTACACATTTATACCCACAGCACATAGCTTCCAATTTTTACTTTGTTTCTCATGAATGAATACAAGCACATAAATGTAAATGTGTAAAAAGATAAAAAGAATTTGAGTTATATGTAAAATTGCGTAACCGTTCCATTTACGTGATCTCCTAGGGTTGTTTTATTATCATTTTTAGATAACTTAGCAAACTTTTTAATTGTAATAGATCAATAATAAAGCCAAACATAAACGGAATTTCTTATGATATTAGAAATTAGATGCAAATCTGTTATCTAAACATGAATCTGAAACCTTATCTGTCAGTCAGCATTAATATGGAGGTTTATCTCTTTTTAGAGAATGCAATTAGACAGAGAATACAATTACGAGACTAAAATACCTCTAGAAATAAAAGGATTCTAGGTAGAAAGTGAGAATTTGATAGATAAATATGTTCAAAATTTTGAAAATCAATTATGGAGGTCAGTCACTCAGAAAAAATTAGCCTTGAAACATAATCATCTTTCTTTTGCCTGTTTTGTTTGGAACCACGTGAATATCGTTTTTATAAAAACATAAATATTTGGTTGCAGGATTAGACGAAATTTCTCGCAAAAGGATAATGTTTGCTGCAAAAAGCTTCTTTTTCAGACCAATAAAATTCCTCTTGATCTTAAATTTAAGAGGAAATTCCATTTATACCAAGAAACATCCTTTTAACACAAGACGACATTTCTCTGAGTGATTAAAAATTTGAGCAATATTTCACTGCTGCAATTTGTAATTGAATATTTTAAAAATTTGATATGAAAAGAAGAGTGGCTTTAAAAAGCATCCAATGATCCCAGAATTCCAAAAACATCCAAGTAGCGGCTAATAAAAAATTCCAATAATAGCTAATTTCCGCAGTTTTCAGTGAAATATTTTTGAACTTTGCTATAAAAAGAACGCTGACTTCAGAAAGCACCCGATGATCGTTGAAATCCAAAATGTTTCAATCGTATCCAATGCAACGAAGGGCTGTGCACTTGGGAATGCATTTACACAATAAGTGTTAGACTCAGCCTAAGAAACGGCAATACCCACTAAAACCACCACCTCGTCCTGCCAACCACAGAATACGGAACCGCTTATTGCATTAATTCAGAGCCATGATTATCGGCCAATAAGCCGTGCATGGGCCTCCTTCTGGATGTGCCAACTCGGTATTCTTCCTCGTCTCGGCCCTAGCCATGATGAACGCATCATTCTAAACAGCACAACGACGTCACGCAACGGGCTCGTCGGCTCCGACATCTTGTGCCATCTGTTTTTTGTTTAGAGTTAATTATTTTTTATTTAGAAGTCCACAATTATATTTCGGTTCATAATTTTTTTTTAATTATCTTATTCGGATGAAGATGTGACTATATTTCGTTTAAAATTTGTTTTTCAATTAATTTGTTTCAACTGTACAAATTGTCACGTCCTGAAGGGAACAAACTTACCTGGTTGAAAATAATAAATTAAAAAAGCCTTCTCGTTTTTGAACGAAATCTAGGACTTCGAAACGGGGATGAGAATAACTTCCGGAGGTTCAGATAACCACACAATAATCTACAAATTAATCGGAACACAATAGTATATATAATATTGAGTTTATTAAATATAGGAAATTACAAAGTTAAAGAGAGATAGCTGATTTAAATTAAAAAAAAAGGATTATGTTTTCTTAAATGAGTTTAATTTTACTTGTTGTAATTGCTTTAAATTTCTTAGTTGCACTGGATAATCTCGGGTAGCGAAACTCCTCATCCAGATCTCCACCTTGAAATAAAGGAAGACCTTAATGACGAGCTTTTTGAAAGAAATTTAAATATTGTGAGGTATTAACTCATTGATTTGAACTTATATTCCAATTGTAGACTTTTCAATTCAGCGAGTAACTATTTGGGGATTCACTGGATCATTCGAAGTTTCTTTATAAAAACTGGTTTTTCTGAGTTGGTTGAAATACTCTTCTCGTTCACTGGGAGAAATACTGGTAGTGGACCAGGCGTTTATTGGTTTAGTACGGCGACGTTAATGGTCCTTCTGGTGACTCACCGTTGCGATGTTTGACAACGAGGATTTGCCAAAGGAGTCTATTAGTGGGCAGGTAGGCTCAGGTCCCCTGCTGGTACTTAAGTCTAATGATGTTTGACAATGGAATTGTCAAAAGTATCTTGGGGGTTTAGTTTCAATTATTTAAAGGGATTTGAAATTTACAATCGACTTCAGTTCGATTGAAATTTCCGAATCACAACACTGATTTTACTTTTATTTTTCAATTTATATTTCGACTACTTGGAAATGGTTTCCAAATAACCGGAGTCTATCTGGTATTTTATTATTAACTTGAGAATGTGCTCTAGGGCAGAGCTTCCGCCCGATTTGTGGTTTGAAGATCGACTGACGTTCCGATGTACTTTTTAGCAGAGCTTCCGCCCGATTCAAAATTTGGAGATAGACTGATGTTCTAATTCTGATCCTGGGTTTATATACGTCAGATTCCATTGTGATCAGAGCCAAAAACTTGACGGCAAGGGGACGTACCAATTGAAATCAATTTATATCCAGGTGTCTATATCTGAAGGCGTAGTACACGGGGATATATTATATTACGTAATACAAGCTGAAAAAAAACTGGTAATGGTTTACTAGGATTTTACCAGTTCCTATGTTTCTTTAGAAGGATTACTAGGCTTAGCTAGTTACACTAATCCCAGTGGGCACAAACGTTAAAGAACGTCATTAGAACGACTCAAGAACGTTCTAAGTCAGTCCAAATAACGTTCCTTGAACATATAGTGTTCCAGAGACGTTTTAAGGACGTATTTGGAACATGAAACGTTTTCAGAACATTATTTGGTCTGACTAAGGACAGTTTCTGAAACGTTCAAATAACGTCTTTTGACTTGTACGTCCAAAGAACGATTTTAGAACGTTCCTAATCATGTAGAATGTCGGCACTATAATATTCCGTCACATGGAAGCTGGGCAGTGAATTGAAAACACATCTGCCGTGATTTGGAAGAACACCGTTAACTGCAATTCGGATAAGTCACCTGAACGCAGTTAACGGTAGGCGGCACAAGGGACTTATTCGAAATGCAATTAACGGTGTTCTTTCAAATCACGGCAGACATGACTCTTGTATGCTTGTTGTTTTGAAATTATATGATTTAATATCAGATTCGCAATTTTCGAAATTTCGAAGAAGCAAAGAATTTTCAGAACACATTTTAGAAGTCAAATCGCTGGGCGCTTTACAGAATCGGCAAACAAAATTTTCTGATAAACTTTTAGACAAACCTAACCCAGATAACAAATTGTCGACACTGAGCCCACATGGTGGGTGCACCATGTGCATAATTGTCGACACGTTGTGATGGCGAAAATGCCGACACATGTAACCTCATATGCGTGCCACGTCGTGTCGGCACGCGCGTGCCGGGAAACAGCCGTTGCATAATTACACTGTTAAAACTTCCACTAAATGTATTGGAAGTTTATTTCCGAAATGTAGGGTAACGCTACAATACATAATGTTGTAGTTTTCAAATGCAACGGATCATGCAGCGATATAAACGCTACAATACATGTATTGGAATTCTCGACGGTGACTTCACGATTTACGACGCTTAAAATACATGTATTGCAATTTCGGAATTCCAATACCGTGTTTGCAATTTTGCCTTACGCTTGTATTGTAGAAGTGTTGGAGAATTCCAAACATTTTTAACAGTGTAGGTAAGGTTTACAAGCCACGCCATGCACTCGACAAATAATGGTTCTAACACTCGAGCGATTGGTGAATGAACGTCGAGAAATGGTGTTTTTGACATATTTAATTTTTATCACATTTTTTGTTTCGCATTATAAATTTAGAAAGAATATATGTACAGAAATAATAGTTCGAAAAATCTACAGCCCAACCAAATAAGTTTCGAAGTTATTGTAGGAGTTTTCATTTGTAAGAAATACATTTAAACATTAAGAAATACATTATGAAATATAGTAAAACATTATTACCAGCATTATTATCCTTAGCCGGCCGGGAGGACACACAAACACACGTGACTTGCAACTTCCACGCCATGCACACTTAACCTCTTTGTCGACTGCTGGCGCTCGCCATATTTGATCGAATGATCGCGCGTGCGCTAACAAAGCGGGAAATTCTGCTCTCACACAACACGTGCACTGTGATAGCACATATGGTAGCTCGCTGTGCTGCACATCGTGCACACCGAGTGTGCTCACCTTGAGTGAACATTGATCACCCTCAGCTCGTGCATGCACCGTGCTTGCGTTCTTGGCGACACATCGTGCAGCTACAGTGCGCCCTCACGCATTGTTATCTGGGAATATTTGATTTAGTAAAAAAAAATTTTACTGTTATTTAAAAAATGTTTATCAAGTTGTCTTCGGTGGGAAAAGAATGCATTTTTATAGCAAACAAAAATGCGTTTGATAATCTCAGATTTTTACATATTTTTACGAATTCTTTAGCTACAATGCTTAAATTTGAAAGCATGATCAAATAATTATTCAACTATAATGTTTCTTTGGAAAATTTAATTTTCACTACATTGTGATTTTTGAAATGATTCTACTGTCACAGAAATAATTTTAATGGGAACAGAAAACTTAGTACATTTCAAATTTAAAAAAATTAAAAAAAAATTTTTTTGTTGAAAAATTAAAAGTGAACAATTTTTAGAAACATAAAACTTTTTCAAATGGAAATTTGCATGCAAGAAATCAAGAAAAAAATGGTTTAAATGCAATGTTTCTTGACAATTGGTATTCTTTCTACTGTGTGAAAAATTTTGTCATCATTTTCTCGTCGATAAGAAAAAGAAAATTTGTTTGAGGAATATTTGAATAATTATTCAAATACAAGGTTTTTTACAATTTCGTATTGATACTACAGTGAGATTTACAAGGGAACAAAATTTCACTTTCACATACATAATTCCTCATGATAACAGAAAACTTAATTACATAACATTATTTCTCTCGTACACCAAAACAATGGTGTTGAAGGTTATTTTTCATAAAAACAGATTGTTTGAAAAATAACAAAAAATAGAAATAAAATAAAATAATTTTTTTTTTAAATTAAATATACGTCACGGGGAAAAAATGTTTTTGAAAGTATTTTTTCGATTGCAATGTTTTCTGACCACTTTCAAAAAATTTGTTTTAAAGATTTGTGAAAAAAAATGTCTACTACATTCTCATTGTTTTTTCATCAATTGTACTTCGTTGAAATAAAATCATGTTTTAATAATATTGCAAGATTTGTCAATAGTTATTAATAAAATTAAATAAAATTTTAAATTAAAATAAATAATTTTTATAATTTCATAACTGAGATATTAACCAATGAATAACACTTCCAATTGTAAAACTGCGTATCTACAAGACATTATGTACTTTTAAAGATTTAATAAAACACACTCATTAGGGCCACCATTGTATGCCTAAACGTTTGAAACAACTTAATTGGTTTCAATTCACCTGACCCTAAAGCCAACAACTTACATCAACAATTTCTACAAAATTAAATTTTTGAGGGTCAATACAATCCCCCAGCGATTATTGTATCCAATATTAATTTGTAAAATTATTAAATTACTGTCTAATTTCAAAATTATATCTAGTTTCAAATCTTTCAAAAATATACTGATGCCGTGGTGTGAAACTTTCTTTTCTTTTCTGACAAACAAAAGATAGTAAAGAAGAGAAGATTTATACACATATGTAAGCTTTGAGGATATATTAAAGTTAATTCAAGTTCAAAAATGAGCATTGTTAAAAATGGTTCATAGAATCGATGAAAATATTCCTATTGTTAGTTGTAGCTTATTTAGAAAGGAAAGTGAATATTACCATTTAAAAAAATTTGAAGTTGAAAATGTTTATTTAACAAGAATAACATAAGACCTAAAACATTAGGATTTAATAAGGATTACAACTTTTGCTAAAGCAGAAAGAAAAATCCTAAACCCCGAGACAAATATTGATGAATAAACAATTTCAACAATTTTTCAAATTTTTACATTTTCAGTAAAAGAACTTATGCTATCAGGACTCCAAGTGGGAAATCTTGCAGCTTCAAGGACTTCCAAGTTCAAAGTGTTTAACTTTGAAGACTAATTACTGTAAAATTATTTAAAATTAAATTTACAATACAATACATGCAAGACAATACATACAATGCAATACAAAGAATACAATATATAAAATATAATGCATACAATATAATGCATATAATACAATGCATACAAACGCAAATCGATTTATCAACACTGAGTGCAAATGATATTAAATAAAAATCAATATTTTTGCTTGACATTTTATATAAAATGTCCGGTAAAGCTCCATAGTTGAAGAATGAAAGTTATAAAAGATTTTCAAACATTAAAAAACGTCTTTACGACGTCGCGAAGAGAGTGTAATGTAAAGGGTCACTAATGACTATACTCTATTTCACGAGAGAACGATATTCCTAAAAGACGAAATCTCGTTTTCTCAGCGCAGCTTCTGAAAGAAAGCGATGCTTAAGCGTGGGAACTGCGCGGCCAATATCAATCTCTCATCGAATAGAGTATAGCATTTTTTTACATTTGATCTCTTCGTCATCAGAGTCATTATTATCAAAAATTTCACTGTCGCAACGAATCAGAAGGATAGCATCTGAAATGTCACCCTTTAAATTACCGCGTAATGTCGAGAAAATGTACCGCATTCCGGAAAATAGCCTCTCAACGCTGACTTGTGTTGCTGGAGTTGCAAGTACAATCATGGCCAGCTCATGCAATTCTGGCCATGTGTGCTTCTTGTCCTTCCAGTAGGCCAAGACATCGTAAGACGCAGGTTGAGGTTTCTGCTCTTGGAAATTTTTCAGCTGGAGTCTTAAATCATTAGCTTGGACACGTTCGTTGAAGAGGTCTTTTTTCTCTCGGAATTTTTAATCTACCCTTCTTGCAATTTCTGCTGCTGCAGAATCGTCTTGATCATCAGCTTCATTGGAAGTGCTGCAGACACTTTTCTCCTTGCTGCTTCGCTTTTCACATACAAGACGATTATGCAGAATTTGCAAGTGGCGAGCCGCTGTCTCCTCAGCTTCACCTTCTAAAAGGATCGAAAACCGAGGATCCAAGTACATTGAAGCCAGCAATATCTTGTTTCCGATAAGGGATTTTTCCCTTTTTTCCATGTTCTCGAAAACGGATTGAGCTAAAGGCGAGTTGATTCTTTTCGTATCGATCTTGCACTTTTCCCAGATCAAATACAAGTCCGACATCGACAACACCTTTTCTTGCAATAGTTTTGTAGCTATTTTTGCTGGCATCAATGACTTTATGTAGAGGTCGAGTTCATCCCACTTTTCATCCGATTGAAAATTTTTATCAGGTGCCCGTAGGATCTGAAAAACGCTAAAACAAGGAGCATGTCGATCGTTGAATGCCACCTTGTATCAACGTCGAGAGGGGGTTTCGGCAAGTAGTGTTTATTGTTTCCGAGTCCACGTCCGATAGCACGTGCTTTCCTGAGAACACTTTCAACCCTAAACTGCACAGCAGCTTTCCGAGCTTTGTTGATCAGCAGTCGGTGGTTTTTTATGCTGTCATCAACAGCAAGCTGGAGCATGTGTGCCGCATAACGAACCCTCTTCACCGTTGGTCTATTGGAACAAAAATTCGCAATCGACTAACAGAGCTGTTGTCTCCTCTTCCATTTGTAGATCTTTTACAACTTTCTCGCGCTCCTCGTCGATGACTCTTTCATCCTCATAATCAAAGTCGTCTTCTTGGATGTACAAATTTATGTACTCGTCATCGCTTTCATCTTCGTCCTCCCTATTTGAATTAATGCCCCTGACTCCTTCTTCCTCTTGCTTTGAAGAGTCCCTCACATCCTCTCCTATTTCGGAATCTTCCACGCATCCTTCTTGAGATTCTTTAATCAATCTGCATAACTCCACCATATTCCGTGCATTGTCTGATGTGAAGGAATAGATTTTCTCAAGGGCTATTTCGTAGGATTCCAACATCTGCTTAATTTCCTCCAGGAGTGTAACTCTCGTATGTTTTTCAAAAATTTCCCCCACTACCAATAGTCTGAGCGATAATTTGTGCTCTTTAACAAATTGAACATTAACGCCCATAAACAAAAGACCATGACGTGCTGCTAAATCCACTTTAATGCTCAAATGTTTTCCCTAGAAAAAAGAAACAATATTAATTCATGTCTGTGAAGGGAGTGCTCGATAATTGCAACAGAGGGGAAAGGAGGTCTTAAGCATTTTTTAAGTAAGTTCCCACTTTTCAATAATTTTTTTCAAATATGCTAACTGAAACCTGTATTGGCTGTTACAATTACTTTAATATTACTAAAACCATCGATCACGTACGTGTAGTTTTTCGATTTGAGGGGGAAAACCATTTTACAAACGAAATAAAAGTGCATAATTGATGCATAGTAAAATTCAAGATAAATAAGTTAATAAATAAATATCAAACTTATGTTACAAATATTATTTCAAAATATTTGTAGAGAGATGCTGTGAAAATTTTAATTGAGATTATAGCATTTTATTCTAATTTATTTACTTTTTGTTCATTATAATTTATTTGTTAATACTTTGCATTTTTAAATTATACGTATATTTGTCAGGGCATTTTTTTAGGACATTAGACATGAAACATAAGTCTGTTATCTGAACATGAAGCTGAATTCTTATCTGTCAGGCAACGTTAATATGGAGTTTTATTTCTTATTTGAATATTAAACTGTTATTAGATGGGAATATAAAATATTTATAAGAGTTTTAAAGTCAGAATATAATTTTCAATGTAAAAATGGGCCAGTTAAAAATTTGAAAAAGTAATTCATTGCTGCAGTTTTCAATTGAATTGAATTTTTTTTCAATTTTGGAAAGCATCCGATGATTCCAGAAGTCTAAAAAAATCCACGATGACGGTCAATCAAAGTCCCAATAATAGCTCATTACCGCACTTTTCAGTGAAATATTCTAAAACTTTGCTATAAAAAGAAGTGTGGCTTTAGAAAGCATCCGATGATCCCAGAACATCAAAATATTTTTGAAAATCTAAGATAGCGATCATTTACAAATTTTAAAAACAGCTCATTCTTATTTTTCAAAAATATTCAATTAAATTTGCCAAAACTTTCATAATTTCAGTTTGATACTTTATGTAATAGATAATTTTAAGCTAATAGCGTGTGGAATTGAAGAATTTTCCTTCAAATTAGAAGGAACAATTTTCCAATAGAAGCATGGAAAAATTCTGGTTTTTTGTTGAAGATTCATCATTTTAGTTGAAAGTTCATTTCTTAGGTTCAAAATTGAACTGCTACAGTTTTTGTCAAAACTGTATCTTTCATAGTTTAAAATTCAACCATTTGCTAAAAATTAATATATTTCTGCGGAAATGCTTCTTTTTACGGTTATTATAAAATTATTCAACTAATAAAATAGAAATCAAGAATAATAATATCAATAACAAGACGGTTAAAGATTGAAATTTAGTATTAAGTATTTATATCATACATTTTCACGAAATATTGAATATTGAAGAATTGTCAAAAAGTTGAATATCACATCAAACTAATAGTGCAAATAACTTTTTAGATGATACTAAATCAGAGAATATTTATCGTGATGAATTGAAAACTTTGAAGGTCGGTGTAATCCCTTTTGACAAGAATTTAAAAATCGTGTGACAATTATTGACAGTGACAATAGCGTCGGGCCAGTGTTTGTTTTTTATTGTATTTGTATAAAATTGCATTACATTATACAAAAAAATTCTAAATAAAACCTCATTATTCCAGATTTAACTAATTTGTGGAAAAGAATGAGTTTTTTCCCAGACTAGAAAGGACTATTGGGTTAGAGGAGTGCCGCGGAATTGTCGTCCGCTAGAAAGGCAGTAAGTATTCGGTTTTAGACGCTTCTAACAAATTTTACACTTTTTCTGAAACAAATGCAGCAAGCGGAACTTTTTTAACCCTGTAATCTCTTTTAGGCTCCGAGAGAACTCGTATTTGTGATCTTTTTTACAAATAAGCTTGATACTGTTGGCAAAGTTCCCTCATGTCATCGGTTTTCCCTCACAATGTTTTCACGATGAGTTTACGAAATACCAACAAAAGAAAAAAGTAATCCTCGCCTTCTTGTTGCAGAGTTAAGTCTTCACGTTGATTGTCTACCTAATGGCGACCCTATTCATTGTATTCCTCATGGCGGTCGTTCTTCGTCTTCTGAAGAAAATCACTTACCAGAGAATGTCCTGAATCATCCTCCTGCCGAGCCTCCTTTTCGTGACAAGTCCAGGTCTCCTCCTGCCACGCAGAATCATCCTTCCAGCTCCATAGCTTCACCTATAAGGCTTCCTTCTTCTGACGGACTTGGATGTGGAATGGAACATCTAGGATTTATTCGGCTCATTCCCTCAAATAATTCGCAATAGATATTTGAACTTCGAAGATACACTTTTCCAGCTGATAAACCAATTAAAATGATAATAGCAAAACATACCTATGGACCTATGCCAACCCAAGAAAAAATTGTATCATCAACATCCGATAGCGACGTCTTAGCAACATTAAAGAATTATGTCGTTCTTGCTGGAATATACACATATAATGATCGCGGTAATAGACGGGCGAAAATAAACATTAATAGCGGCATGGTGACCCACTGAACCGAGAAGAAATCCGTGACACTCCAGTAGGTTCTCCCCGTCCAATCTCTAAAAATTTTAGAGTATTGAATTTAAACCATTTTATAAATTACATTCCTCTATAACATTATTTCAAGATACATACATGGCAAACAATTTTTTTATTGTACAATTTTAGTATTATAAAATTTTTATGTGGAAAAAAATTTGTTACATATGATATGTATCGCAATAGTTTCTGAGACTTATTTTTCTGTAAGATTTTGTTAACACTGAACTTTTAACTTTGTAATAAACAATTCACGTGAACAAATAGACAATTTTCAACATTTTCTTGCTGCAAAAAATTCTTTGCTTTCTGATATATATTGAAGTAGCTTAACGGATTCACTAAACTATAAAATATTGGTAACAGGTAACGTTTAGCATTGCTGTGCTTTGTGCGATTTAAGTAAACAAATAGAAAATCTGCATCTATT
>CAKNYM010044972.1:32912-48185 GCA_932195095.1 Andricus curvator | reverse complement strand
CATATATATATATATATATATATATATATTGTAACCAGTGGGTTACAGCGTAAAGCCTTCTCGTAGGCAAAACTTTTTACCTATATGAATAAGCCTGTTCGAATTGCATCATAAGAGGGCAACGAAAGAGCGCAGACTCGCAGCCTCCCACTAAAACACTCTCGCGAATGGTGAGAGTCTGAGAGTGGGGCGCGGCCCATTAAAAAGGTTGCGCGGCCCAGAAACAGAAGTTGGGGTGTTACGTGGCAAGCGGAACAGGTCTTGGGAACTGGGAAGTACCTTGAGAGAAGCCGAAAAATTTTATTCTTCGTTCTTGTCTCGTACTTCTTCCTGAGAACTTGGGGAAAATTCGATTCCTTAGGGCTAAAAACCTAAGTTCCCAAATTTTTCTCCTTAAAGGAAAGACCTTCTAAGGGCGGACGGAAGTCAACTTCCCAATCCAGTCTATAAGAGGTAATCTTTCTGAATAACCTCTTTGTGAGTGCTATTTGAGACTCTAGCTTTCCTTCAGGACATTTTTATGCGCCAAAAGCGAACTTTCCAAATACCTTTTTTTGCTTTGATTCAAACGGAGAAAGAATCCGAAAAACTTACTTGAGGAGCAAGCCTCGAGAACATTTCCCAATTTTAAAAGGAATATAAATCCCTGCAATAAAACTTTACTGAGAGGAGATCTCTCAACTCTGGTTAATTCCAGATTTTCAGGCTGTGTCCTTTCCTTCGAAATACCTTCCCTTGTCTCTCTTACGCGCAGATAGGAACGTACCTGTAGTCGAGAGTAACTCGACGCAGTTCCCCTTTTCGTATAGCGAGCGAACAGCAGTGTCTACGGGACCTCTCTATACCTGATCAAGGTTTACAATAGATAATTATCAAGCGGATTCGGCCATTGTGTCAAATATTAAAGAATTATGAAGTACTTCGAATAGAATCGCTACTGTGCAAGAAATAAGAATAAAATTAAAATCGGGTCTTTACTTTGCAGACACCGCACTGTGAGAATATCTCAAATTGAAATCTAAAGGCGATAGTCTCTATTAAAACATTTATTTACAAACGGATTGGTCTGCACAGGAAAGAATCCTGTCAACCGAAGAGAGAAATATTTTATATTGAACTAATGATTTAGAGAGATAGATAAAATTAAATGAAGATAAAGAAGCATTATATTGTGTTTAGTAGAAATCAATATTTTAGATAATTAAGAATTAACTCCTACGAGATTGAGTAAAGCTAAGGCTGAAAGATTAAGAACTTTTTTGTATTGACAATAAGAACATTTACCCTTACATAAAATTGTCGACATTTAGAAATTAAGTTTAGCAGATGCTCGGGATCATATTGTAATAATAGCGTAGCATAGGCTTTGGTGAATAAACACCTTTTATCAAAAGAAAAAGAAAATCTTATTCTTCCTCCATGCGAAACCCTTTCTAAAACTTCTCAAATTGTTTAAATAATCAGTAGAATTGTTTATAAAGTTAACTTAGCTAAACTCTAGCAGTTCCAAATATTATTATCACCCAACATTTATCAGACTTACTCCACTATAATAGTATATTATGCACCTGGGTCATACGATATTTTTATAACAAATGGATTATTTGAGACATTTTTTGAAATACAGTCATGATTTCAGCCCATATTAGATTTCGAATAAATGAAGCATGATCGCAGAAGACTTCAGAAGTTCTGATGGGGGTGCTGGGTTGAAACCTTCGTTCGAAGGGGGTGGGGTTGGGGTGCCTTAGACCGTCTGAGAGAAAAAGGCAAATCTTTGAAAAATGCTAATTTTACTTATTGTTATAATTAATTGTAACATTACAATTTTCTAAGTGAAAAATGTTTTCGGGGGCCTTTTTTTCGCCTGTTGATTCTCCTAATTTGTCCTATTTCGGATTTTTAGGCGATGCAGATTTCGAAAGATTATATGACTCATCGGTTGAAGAAGTTCCGGCAGATATTTTAATGGAAGTTATTTTTTCCGGTAATATGGTGTTTCCCAGTTTTTTCTTGTTGCAAATCGATTCTTTGACGTACGATTCGGCAACTTTGCTTGAGTTCCAGCCTCCATGGCGTTAGAGATCTAATACATTTGAACCAGCATCTGCGAGCAAAGTTGTAGAAGTACGTCGGAATGCGTGTCTCGTGTATAAATCAGGATTTTCTAGATTTAAAAAGGTTGCGATTTGTTTAGGCATACCAGATATTTTGTTTGTTCCAACCACTTGTTTTGTGCATTTTCCTTTCTGAAAATTCAGAAAGAACCAATCGCACATAACATCTTCCGGACGAAGAGCTCGATATTGCTTCACAATTTTTCCATATTCGGAATTAATCGTGAATGATCGCGGCTTATTGGTCTTGGTGTCCGGAATTTTTACTAGCAACAGTTCTTCCTGTTCCTCCACATGCTCCAGTTTTACGTTTAAGAGTTCCTCCACTCTACACGCACCCGCAACGCCGAAAATGAGAACAAGCTGTAAGTAATATAATTACTAAGGTTTATGAACAGAAAAATATTGAACATAGTTAAAATAGTATTGGATATCAAGTTTTTCAGGAAATATAAGAACGTTATAAAAAAACTATTTTTGTATCCGAAATTTTAGAGGTTAGGTCATTTTTTAAAAACACTTTTCATATGCATTATGTAAATATTGTGAATAGTGAGGACATTGAAATCCTCCAGATTTACTTTTTAAGAGCGCCAATAATGCATTGTATTTTCCAATGCGGATTTTTTCCTTCAAATTTATCATGCTTTTTAGCATGGAAAACTGTGACTATAGGGTCGTTGGCGCATATATTTTTCCGACCTCTTCGAAGTAAAATATCAAGCAATTTTCCGAGGTTATAGCTTTTATTTCCTTCTTCCACGACACAAACTGCTGGCACGCGGTTTCGTACAATTGCTTAGATTTTCCGGGCAGTAAATTATCTTGGCCACTTTCAGCTGCTAGCCGTATATCTGGCAGTGTACACTCTGTTTCACTTTCTGAACTGGATATTATAAAATTCAAGTGATAAACGATGAATGCGTACTTTTTTCCGGATATTGAGACATTCACGGTAATTTACGGTAATTTTATCAGTTAAATATGGTAACTTTCCATAAATTACCGCAAAATTCTATTATCTGCAACCAAAATTTCCTTCATTATTCACCTCTGATGTCACTTTTTACTCTCTAGCGAGTGAAAATTACTTTTTGATCCTCAGGGAGTAAAAAGTAGAGCTTTAGCCCCGATTCATAGTCGTAAACAAATAGAAAATGTTCATCTATTTCCTTGCGGAAAAAAATCTTCCTTCATCTTATATCTACCAAAATAGCTTCTTAGACTTACTAAAATCAAGAAAATTGTAAAAATAGAAATGGTTTTATCGAAATCTGAAGTATTGATATGGACTCGGGTATCAATGAAGAGTGGAAGAAATTCAAATTATTTTTCCGGCGTGAAAAATAGAAAAAATTGAGGAAAAATCGTTTGGAACTAAAGCAAGGTCCGCCTGACCGTGACTTTGCGTGGCGAGGGGGAGAACTTCGTGGGTGAGCTTTCCACGGCTATGAGCAAGAGCTCATTTCGGAATTCCGACCGAATAAACGGCTGGACCACGAAGGAATAGTAGGGAGTAGTATCCCTGTAAGTGGAGAGTGGGCCGAGCGGCGTCCAAGAATTCATTAATGCTTGCCACGAATGAAAACCTGAAAGCAAGATCGTGCACATCCGCACTGGCGGTTGCCATGTCAACGATGTCAACACGCGTTGGAAGTTTTGAACTTGTGTATTGAACGAACATAAACAAACCAGCATAACCTACATTTGCATCCATATGTCAAAATATAAGATAGGTGAGTGGGTATAACACGTGACTGCAAAAACAGCTCTGCGCATGTGCACGAACTTGCTTTCAAGTTTTCATTCGTGGCAAGCATTAACGAATTCTTGGACGTCACTCGTCCCACCTCTGCTCACCAAACACATAGGGTGATACCACACCTTACTATTCCTTCGTGGGCTGGACTCTCCGGGTCGTAATCCGGACCAAAAGAATCTAACCCGAAATCTGGATACTGTGGGTCGTATTCCAAGATGGCAGGAACCAGTTTCGCAGACGACAGCCCAGTTGGAAAAGCGGTACCGGAACCTAACGATTCTACGATCACGGGAAGCGGGGGCAGGTAAGAGGGAGCAGTAGAAAGAGCGGAACTCACTTCTTCTCGCTCACTCACTTCCTACTTTTCCTTTGTCTGCGATTTAAACGCTTCCGAAGTTTTTCAGGACGTTTCTAACGTGCGTTTCTGGCAGACTATTTCAGGAAGGGCAAAAGTGGCTCTATGTATTGATCGTCTAAGAGAGAAATAAGGAAAAAAATGAGCGAACAGATTGGGTTTAAAATATTACGACTGCCACGCAGGATTCTGATCACCGTGGAGCATCGAATGGTTAAAAGAATGTATGGAGGCAAAAATGAATCGCACGTTTTGATGGAGAAGAACTTAAAAAATAAAAATTGTCTGCGCAAAAGGGGGAAAAATCTCGACCCGTAGCCGACCGTAAAAAAAGCGCGAGACACTCCTTCGAAAGTCGAAACCTCACGGTAATGACTTCCGAATCACCGATCCCAACCGAACTAACGAAGGAGAAATCTCGATCGTGCCACGCACAACCGATTGACGAAATACTCGTCCGCCAGATTTCCGAACAACTTGAGCACTTACGATAAAAAATAGCGTACACTTCACCGCTAAGCTTGATCACTCATGGAATCCTCCGACACCACTGATGTTGAAGATGCGAGATCCTGGAAGATCTCTTGCAGAATCGTGACTGGGCTTCCGACAAACGAACCGAGAATTTGGAACTGACAAACAGGGAAAAGAAAAAGAAACTGACGAAAATAAATAGAGGCGGAATTTTGATAATAATAGGATAAATTTAATAAGGGAATTTCGGTTGTAAGAAATTCACACAGAAATACCAACAGTCGTACCTCGTTCAGAAATGTACGATGCGCTTCTCGCTCCAAAAGTTACTGAAAAGCTACTGCCGATTTTTTGGCAATTCACAAACCGCTGAGCAACTTTTCACGCGTTCTTGGTAAATTTTCTCTTCTACGGTTCGTAAGAGTTTTAAGTTTCTCAGACGGTCTGAGCTTAAGCTAAATATCCAATACTTAAAAATCTTATTTCTAACGAATTGACTGTAGATTCCTCATTTCATTACTTTAAACAAGGCACTAATTTACAATAAATTCTGAAAACCAACCTAAAAAGTTAAAATCAATTTTTATTTCTAAAAAATTTGAACTAAATTTGCTGCAAAAGTGGTCTTAAGATTATAAACCTCCAATTTCTAAGAATAAGTTGGCCGGCTCATTCTCGGAAAACGAAGAGTATGAAATTATTGTTCCAAATTAATATTCTTTTCAGTTAGTGAAATATTAACCAAGCAACGAATCGTAGTCGTTTGTTGCAAGAAATGAGAAATTGGTATTTATAAATGAGGCAGCTCATATAGTCAAATTTGATTTTAAATGAAGAAATTATTTGCTTCCAACATTAAAGTCCATCGGGTAAAGTAAGTTTTTCTTAATTGGAAGATGTACCTCCTAGGTTCAAAGAAGCGTACCCTAAATCTCACCAAATGTTTATTGGGAACAAAGAAATAGGTTTTTAATCAGAGTAAATATTTCTGTGATCCTAAGATGCCATAAATTGTTCAGAATATGCATGTAACGAAGTTGACAAGATCCCTATAGTAGCAAGATTACTGCAGACTGGCGCAAGCTGGGCGTCAGAAAAAGAAGAATCTGTATGCAGCCTGGCGCCCGGCTGGTTCCGCTTTGGCGTACTGTTCTGCCACCAGAGTCTGGTATAGCTGATCCTTGTCCAGACTGGTCATGATATACACCAGACCATGATATACTATATAGGTTTCTGTAATAGTTCTACACTATATTTCAGCCCTTTCCGGGAGAATATACTGCGGAGACGTCACAACATTCCAGGAGACACACTGAAATATTAAAAACATAACCTGTTGTCGCATAAGCTTGCATGCTTGCATGTTTGTTCATACTTGTGAATCGTTCAAATTTCCAATTGCTAGATTTTCAATTTCATTATTTATATTCTACATTAATTACTAGTGTTTAAACTAAATACCAGAGTCTGCTTCCTTTATTCGCCAGATTCTGTTCTTTGTCTGGTCTAATCATTTCTCCCGCCTGTCTGGTCGACTAGAGGGAGCAGATTCTGAGCCAGACTCTGGCCTCTGTCATACAAGGCAGACGTTGCTACTAGGGATATTAATTGATTCAAAGAACCAATTGCTTGTTTTAAAGTAGAGAGAGAATTACTGAAAAAACAACGTAAACTATGAAAATGAACACAGCTTAATATAAAATAAATATTCTGTCGATTCAGAAAAATCCTGAAATTGTTTAAAGAATTTGATTAGCTGAAATACAAAATATTTAATGTAGCATTTGTTCAGAAGTTTAATGAAACCTAGCGGCATTTGTCAGTAGATACCCTGGGGTATAGCGCGGGCTGTGATTGGTCGAGAGGCGTGGCCTAAAAGGAAGGGTGGGGATATGGGAGGGGGCGTGGCCTCCCCTAATTGGTCAAGGGGTGTGGACTAATTACAAAATGGTGCCCGTTAGGGGGCGTGGCCTAATTACAAAATGGTGGTAATTAGGGGTATAGCCTAATTACAAAATGGCGGTTATACTAATTGATCGAATGAGTTATTCTGAGTTGGAAAAGGGGAGGGGTCGAACATGATTCCATCGAGTGGATTTCTCACCTGGAAAGAAGGGAGGGGGCCCCACCCCCTCCCATCGAATGAATGTTTCGAATTTGGAAAAGGGGAGGGGGCCCCGCCTCCTCCCTGTGCGAACCTGCGATGATTCATGAATGGACATGTTGCGCCTCGAAAAGGGGATGGGGCCCCACCCCCTCCCTGTTAGTCCAAGAGCAAAGGACGATTTGGGAAAGGAAACAATTAATTATCCTTATTTTCTGTCTGTATAGATTGGAAAAGGAGTGTTAAACAAAGCTATAATTACTTAAAGGTATGTATAATATTTAATTAACTAATTAGAATATAAAATTATCCTAAACTATTTCATACACATTTTTAAATTATAATTCCATATCGGTTTTTATTGAATATCCAAGAAAATACATTTAATTATGTACGTGTAGAAAAAATAAGTTCAACCTCGCCAACAATATATGGAATTAAGATGGTTGTCAGTTCCATAAAAAAGATTTCAAAATATAATTCGAGTAATTGTTTCTCAAGTTTTGTTTGTACCTGACTTTTGAAGTATGTAGATTTAAACTTAATTATCTGACGGATTAACTCCTCATTCGGTGAGTTTATATTTTCAGAGACTAAATAATTGACAATCGTTTCAATTAAAAAATCTTTACATCCTTCTACGTTTTTCAATATTCGTTGCATTCTACTCAACCTTTCATCTACAGACACAATGACATTTTTCAGTCCTTCGAAACTAGACTTCTGAAGAACTATTTCGGGGATATATATCTTTTTCTTCTTGGCCTCCATCTCTGCCTGGTCCGGTCCATTGTTAGTCTCGTCGTTGCGTTCCTTGCCCTCCCAGAGAATTATGGCCTTGTTCCCGTCAGCGGTCGTAAACAGGAGCGTGTATTTACCCAGTTCAATGGTTTGCAGGTATAAAGGTGAATTACCGACACAGTAGTACGATTCTATTATATCCAAGTGCTGTTTGAGATTTGTCCAAGTTGCCGAGTCGAAGGTAATTCCGCTGCCTGAACTGTTCATAATTTTAATGACCGATTGAAATTTTCCATCCGATTGAACCTCTAGTCCAATTAGAATAGTCTTGGAAAATGAATGATTAAGTCCGTAAACAGTTGGCAGAATCATTTGTTGTGTGGTTCTCTTTATGAAATTTGTAGACATCATGACCAATCGTTTAAGAGCAGCTTTAGTCTGTATTTGTTTAAGAGGTGTTGACTTGGGTTTGATCCTTTTTATTTTTGGTGTTTCAGGAACAGTTTTATTAGTCTGCGTGTCAGACGAAACTTCGATAGCTTGAGTGTCCATGGACTTTGAAAAATCAAAGACTTGCGATGATTCTACTTCTACTGAATCGATGTTAACTTGCGACATAGTGACTCATTCAGATATAAAAACTCAACTGATTCAAAGAGGTTCCTCACATGCTTTTATATATGTGAAATATTTGAGGAGCGGGGATAGCATTCTTTGTTGAGAGGGGAGAACCATATGTGGCGAGTGTGGGAATAACCGTTATGTCGCACATGTGAAGAAAGAATATAATGCTGTATTTCCTAGAAATTATACAATGGACAGGGTGTTTCATATAAATTACACAAGAAATCTACATGTCATTGAAATTGCACAAAAGAATATGTTATGTATCTCAATCACACAAAAGAATTAGTATTTTCCAAGAAAATCAGACAAAAGAATACGCGTGTACTATAAATCACACATGCTCTTATTTTCCAGGAATTTCACAAAAGATTTTGAACACCTGCAACCTATAAATCACACATGAAAATACGTCCTTTTTGAAACTTCACAAAAGAATATGTGGCCTACACCTGCACTCATAAATCACACATGAGACTTCGTATGTTCCGAAAAGTCCAATTTTCCAGGAATTTCACAAAAGAATATGTGCCTCACACCTGCATCCATAAATCACACATGACATTTGATATTTTCCAGGAACATCACAAAAGAATATGTGACTCACACCTGCAACTATAAATCACACATGACATTGTTTATTTTTCAGAAACTTCACAAAAGAATATGTGGCCCACACCTACACCCATAAATCACACATGATAGTCCGTATTTTCCAGAAATTCCGTTTTTCCGACAATTTTACAAAAGAATATGTGACTTACACCTGCATCCATAAATCACATATGACATTCCGTATTTTCCCAAAATTCCACAAAAGAATATGTGTTGAACACCTGCATACCATAAACTACACATAAGAATCTGCGTTTTCCAAAAATCACATAAAGGACCACATGGTTCAAAACCATAGACTGAGTATGTTTCATTCAGTGTGTAAATCAGTTAAATAACAAAAGCACATGATTTTAGAAACTAACCAATTGTGGTGTAAAGTAATAAATTACCCAGGTGGTTACAGAAAAAATCCGGTAAAAAAATTCTGAAAAAAATCCTAAAGAAGGTACTAAAATTTTTCGTGGGAATTGGAAAGTGCTTATTACAAACGTATGTACAATGCTTTGTGAAGCAAGTTACAATACAAGAATTTAAAATTTTATTAGGGTTACTCATGAAAAGCATTGAGAAGACCCTGTCCAACTATTGACGAGGAGCGAATTTCAAAAGCTCACCGGGCACCACCATAAAAAGAGTATAGAAAAGGCAGGTACCGATGCCTCATTGTCATAAGAATTTAACCTCTTTCTGGCCAGTGCCAGAGAAACAGTGGACAAGTTTCAAAAGTACAGGGGCTGGTATAAAACACAAAAGTAGGTTAGTAGGAGGGGTAGATTTTTTCTGTTCTTAAATAGTCACAATTCCAGCCTCAAACTTCAGTTTTCCCTCAATCGCCTTGAGAGAGGTACGTGGTCATTTTCAAACCGCCCCCTGAAAAATCAAGGTCCAAGTTGAAGACATAGTTTATAGCCTGGTGGCTATCGCGTATCGCCTGACGGACGCGGAGTGCCTGTTATATCTCCACAAAATACTGGCAACGTGTGATCCAAATGAGATATCCCGGATATCTCATTTGTTAGTTTCAAACAGTGCGTTACGCTTAACGTATAATATGCTCGTGGAACGAAGTGCTCAATTAGCACGAAATCTATCAGGTACGTGTTTTTCGTGATGTTATTTAAACATTGTGACGTATGTGTGTGTGTGATCCTTTTTTCACAAGTGTAAATTTAGTTGTCTCTCAAATTTTATAGTTCGCGTAGAGGCTTCACAATCAAGCCCTGCAGGTTACTCCCCTGCGTATAAAGACGGGGTAGAAATACCCGCGTGCGAGCCTTGGCCAGAGCATGAGGAAGAGGGTCATCGCAATGAACCTGTAAATTCGGATGAACCACCAATGGGTTGGAGGGACTATGAGACGGAAGACCGTATGTATGACCGTATGTACGCTCCATCCACAAGTAGTGGGATATTCTCCGCACCTACGGTTGAGATAGAAGGTAAGTTTTTAAATAAAGTTTTCACAAATATTTTGAAGATTTTACAATAATGATTTTTACAAAAATATTTCAAAGATTTCAAAAAATTCACTAAGTTTTAAAATATTTCAATGATTTCATAAAAATTATGTAGACACTTCCAATATTTTTCAAAAAAATTGTATGTTTCTTTTTCGCCATAAAAAATGAAGTAAAATTTTTTTACATTTAATTCAGTGACATTATACATTCACTTCTAGTAATTTTAAAAGTATAAAGATTTAAACATTTTTACGGTAATCCATGTTCAAAATTATCTGCTTAAAAAGAAATGAATAATTTGGTTGAATTAAATGTAAAAAATTTGCCTTCATTTTTTCAACAAAACAGAACATTTCATGAAATCATTTAAATATTTTGAAAACTTTGTAAATTTTTGAAATTTAGAGAGAAATTTATGAAATGTTTTAAAATATTTGAAACATCTACGAATTCTTTGGAACATCTGACATATTTGAAAATCTTTGAAATCTTTCTGAAATCTTTCAAAACATCGAAACCTTTTACAGTTTAAAAATATTTGTGAGAAGTTTAAAATATTTTTTAAATGCAAATTTAATTCAAAATCTAAAAATTAAAATGTTGAAATCTAAACTTAACTTCTATTTTATACAGACAACGTAAGCAGATAATTTTAAACATGGATTATCGTAAAAATATTTAAAGCTTTAATTTCTATTTTCACAGGCAACGTAAATTTAATGGCATTGGCTGATGCAGCCGCTGCGGAGCGATTGCGCCACAATAACGCTGCTGAGGAATCCGACGATTCCAAGAGCCAATCGCTCCACAGGTTGGTGCTGGACAGTAGCAGCAACACCATCAGCAGCATGAGGCTGAACAACGAGAACAGCAACAGCAACAACAAGGTGAGAGAGAGAGTTTTTTTCAATAATTTATGAGAATTCGCGTTTTTTCCCAAAATTTGACCTTAGCGGTGTCGAGCTTAAGGTTAAAATTAATGAACCAGAAAATAATCGGGCCGGTGAAGTCGTCGAATTTTGTGAAAACGCGGTTAGGGCTCTGTATGATTATTTAATGGATAAAGTAAGCGATAGCGATAGGGAAATAGATCAATCTTTCATAATAAATTTCGATTGGGTGAAGGATGAGCACGGTATGGGTTCGAGAAACGTTCGTCTAACCCACGCGGATGTAAAGAAACGTTCACTTTTAACCATAGCCAGTAAGGACAATTTGTGCCTACCTCGGTCCATCGTAGCTGCTCGCGTTCATGCCGAGCGGGGTACGATTCGTTCCGGTGCGCTACATCGTAAATGGGACTCGGTTCGTCATCAGAATTCAACCGCTAAGACATTATTAGCCAGGCAGCTTGTAAACGATGCCCAGGTAATAATTCCTGAAAACGGTTGCGGGATCGAGGAAATACATAAATTTCAATTGTATCTTATCCCCGATAGGATTGCAATTATAATTTATGAATTTTCCACCTTTGGAAAAGGTACCCCATGCCAAACTAGTGCGGAGAATGCTCACATACCGCAAATTAAATGTAACGCATGTAATCGGTATTTCCATGGACAAATTTGTTTCGAAAAACATCTAACCCCAAAATCTTTTTCCGAAAAAACATCAATCTGCAATGCGTTGCGAATTTGTACCGGTTGCACGCGTTTCGTTAATTTATGGCATGGAAGAAGCCACGAATGCGGGAAAAAATATTGCAATAGTTGCAGATGTCGGCGTAATATTGATCACCAGTGTTTTATCGCACCTTTTTTAGATAAAGTTGTAAAAAACAAAGAATTAACTGGCTTTGTTTTTTTACGATTTTGAAACTCAGCAGTGTGATAAATTACTTGGTGATCCCAATGTCAATGTACACAAGCCAAACCTCTGTGTTGCTCAAAGAGTTTCGAAGGTGAAACTGCAGTCGAGCAATTTGTAGAGCTGGTCACAAGACAGCAAAATAAATTCAGTCAAATAATTTGCATTGCTCACAATGCAAAAGCTTTTGACGCACAATTTATTTTGAAGTACCTTGTGGAGAAAAAAGGTACCAGAATTCGCCCCGACATTATAACAAATGGCACTAGCATAATTACGATGCAGGTGGGGCGTACCAAATTCATTGATAGCCTAAACTACTTACACATGCCATTGAGCAAATTACCAAAGGCTTTTGGGCTCAATGATATTAAAAGGGTACGTTTCCCCACCTTTTTAATAAACCCGATCACATTGATTACAAGGGTCCTCTACCTGCTTCCGAGTTTTACTCACCAGACACTATGTCTGAAGAAGCTAGGAAAGAGTTTCTCGAGTGGTATGAGACCATCGTAAAAGACCCTAACTACATATTCGACTTTCGAAAAGAAATTGTAGAATATTGTGTTGACGATGTGGCAATCTTGCGTCGGGCATGCATAGCATTTCGTAACATTTTTCGAAAATGTGCCAATGTTTTTTTCCTTTTCCGAGAGTGTTACGATAGCCTTGGCTTGTTCGCGTGTCTATCGTAAAAGCTTTCTTGCAGCAGACACTATTGGTATTATACCTCCTGGTGGTTACAGAAGGGCCAATAATCAATCGACAAAAGCCATTTAGTGGCTATTGTGGTGTGAGAGAGAGCTCGGAAAAGAGATACGGCACGCAGGTAGATGTCATGAGTATCGTACACCAGAGGGAATCCTGGTTGATGGTTATTATGAAGACCAGGGTGTATCAAATACATATCTTACAATTTCACGGATGTTTTTGGCATGGGTGTGTCGCGTGTAAAATAATTAATCGTGATTCCAAACTCAAAAGCGGTGATTCGTTATACGAACGTTTCGAACGTAACCGTGCTCAGTCCGAAAAACTTAGGCAGGCTGGTTACATTCTCACAGAAACGTGGGAGTGTAAATTTGACGATTTAAAAAAAAATTCTCCTCAAATGCGACATTATTTAAAAGACCACCCCATTTTATTGAACGACGCTCTGAACCCTCGAGACGCTTTTTATGGTGGTCGTACAGGAAATACGACCTGTTTTTATGAAGTAAAGGATGGTGAAACAATACAGTATATTGATATTTGTTCACTGTATCCTTATATTTCAAAATATGGTAAATTTTCTGTAGGACATCCTGAAGTTCTCGTGGGTGATGAATGTAAGGATATAACAGGTATGGATTTTAAAAATTTACGCAGTTTGGAGGGTCTTGTGAAATGCCGAGTTTTACCGCCTTAATCCCTCTATCACACAGTACTACCTCTTAAAGTGCATACAAAACTCATGTTTCCACTCTGCAATGCCTGTTGTGAGAATCTCCAGCAGGAAGAGTGTAGACATGAGCCTGCTTTGCGCGAATTTGAGGGGGTATGGGTGTCAGATGAATGGAAAAAGGCTGTACAAATGGGTTATGAAATCAAATTCATTTACGAAATCTGGCAATACAATGTCGTGCAATATAATCGTGAAACACGAGAGGGTGGATTGTTTGCAGATTACATAAATAGATTTTTAAAAATCAAGCAAGAATCTTCAGGCTGGCCAACCGAGTGTATTGACGAGGCTAGTAACTTGCGTATTTAAATGAGCACTCGACCATCGAGGGTATTGATTTAGATCGCTCTAAGATTAATAAAAATCCTGGACTGCGTTCGGTTGCTAAACTATGCTTAAACTCGTTTTGGGGAAAGTTTGGTCAACGTGAAAATTTAATGCAGACCGTCTATATTGAAAGTTTAGAGGCATTAAATAGACTTTTCATGAGCCCGGAAACAGAGTTGTTTGACATATCACCGATCAACGATGACCTCCTTTGTGTTTCGTACAAATACTCGGCAGGGGCTTGTAGATCCTCGCCAAACACAAATTTTGTCATCGCAGCCTATACAACAGCCCAGGCTCGTTTAGTCGTTTAGTACGACGAAACGAGCCTGGTGAGTATAATCCTCCTCTTGGTCGTCTTTTGGGTCAGATGACCGACGAACTCGAGGGGGAGTACGGCGAGGGGAGCTTCATAAAGACCTTTGTTTCCGTAGGTCCCAAATTTTACGCCTGCCAAGTTGTTGGTGCAAATGGTCAAATCCACACAAAATGTAAAGTAAAGGGGATCACGCTCAACTATAAAAACTCTAAATATGTTAACTTTAACACGATCCGTGAAATGATTGTTGATAGAGCAGTAGATTCAATAAAATTAAATTTTAGATCCATTAGACGCACAGCATTTCACGATGTCATCGCATTAACTGAAAGTAAAACAGTTAAACCGGTATGCATTAAAAAACGGTTCATTGAAAACTTTGATTCACTCCCCTACGGGTACAGGGAATCGCTCTAATTCTCATCATACTATAGCTCTCTCTCTCGCACACACGTACAGTTGTATGATGCAATTTTAAAATATTAGAAATAGTTTAGTATAGTTTTTCAGTGTTTACAATTGTTTATTAATGATCATTAATCTCCGTTCATTTTTAATTACAGATGCAGAAAACTTCTCGTGGCAGTGGGACGATTTGGAACAAAGGTTCCAACCACTAAAATTACAAAAACAACAACAACAGCAACAATACCCTCATCTAGGAATCCCTGTAGCTACACTGAATATAAGAGTGCCAAAAAATCTACACATCATGATAAGTACATAAGTACACAAATTACATGGGTATAGAAAAAATAAATAAAAAACGGAATCTAAAAATTTAATATTTTTATTTTTATTTTCCAGATTACTCCAAGCACGAGGGAGAAGAGTTGATTGTTGCTGTGGACAAGCCTGAGGCGGATAATATTCAATATGATGCCGATGATGATGATGACGCGTTGGAACCAGGAGAAATCCCACCATGCCCGAGATCTATACCAATTTCCCGGGTAGCCCTCGAACGTCTCCATGCAGCGCGCAGGGAGCAAGAAGAGAGTACCGAATCGGATTGCAAAAGGCCTCGACTCTTCTTCTTCTAATAATAATAAATAATAGGCGACTTTTGTCACCCCCAACACTCACGGCCGCTGTGTAAGGATAACAGCGGTGAAGACAAAC
>CAKNYM010044972.1:0-32621 GCA_932195095.1 Andricus curvator | reverse complement strand
TTTATATATATATACATATATATATATATATACATATATATATATATATATATATATTAAATTTGAATTTGAATTATTATTATGTACTCTGCGTAAAAAAACAAAACAAAAAAAAAAAGACCAAAAAAAAGTTGAATTTAATTACGAAAATTTAAATTAAAAAAAAACATTTTTAGATAAGTCCTCACTTACTTTAATATCCCTTACTTTGAAAAAAAAGTTGTAGGTTAGATTTTTAAACTTTTCAGGAAACCTGTAGGAATTTTAGTTACCCGCAAAGATCCACAGGAGAGAGAGAGAGAGAGAGAGAGTTGGTCAAGTGTTGGCGGCGGCGGTCATGTCTCTTAATAAGCTCATTTGAGACATGGGCGGGTGCAGCGTCCAGGATATTAGCTCATTTCTTATGTTGAATATGGAAAAAATATTGAATTTCGTGAAGGTGTGTCTCAGTCATCGGATTATTCCAATGATAATCGGGTAAAATTAATAATTATTGACGATTTGATGCGCGAATCTTCAAATAATACAATAGTCGATCTTTTTACCAAGGGTAGCCATCATAAAAACTTGAGTGTAATTTTTATTTCGCAGAATCTGTTTCATTAGGGCCACGGTCAACGTGATATATCGTTAAACGCAAATTATATTGTTTTTTTTAAAACCCCCGTGATCGTGCACAAATTCAGCATATGGCACGACAAGTATTTCCTGAAAATCCACGATTTGTCCAAGAAGCCTTCCACGACGCCACTTCGCAACCACATGGCTATCTTCTCTTTGATTTAAAACAATCAACTCCTGATAATTGTCGCTTTCGAACGGCAATATTTCCCACCGATCCGTTTCACTACGTCTACGTTCCTGCAAAAGGTATAAAACCACGAAACAGTGATACTTGTGTTCCAGTCGTGCACCTGTGATGAAGTCGAAAACACGTAAACGTCCAATTGGTGTGAAAAACGCCGCAGCGCTGCGTGCTTTATACCATCTAAACACCAATCAACGTCGTGTAGTGCTTAAGACTGCTGATCAAAAACTTGTTAAATGTATTTGTGAGTGCGCGTTAAACATTTTACAGGGGAACGTACCTCTGAAGAAAAGTGAAAAACTAAAGTTGAAAGAACATCGGCACGCGTTACGGAAATCAGCCACGCCGCGCGGTAGATGGAAAAGTAAAAAAAGTTTTATCGTACAGAAAGGTGGATTTTTACCACTTTTGATAGCACCCATTATCGGTTCACTTCTTTCAAATCTTTTCTCATCAAGATCCTCGTAATCAATCACATAGAGCATGCTCGAAAAATGGTACTCGTGCCTAGTGATCACCTGTCACAACCCCAACAACATACCTCAATCGATCAAAATTTTCCACAACAACACCAAAATGATGTACAAAATATGAATTTTTCTCTACCAACCACCCAAACTCCCGGTAATGCGCTTAGTAGGTTGGACATGGAAATGAGTCAAATTTTAAACTCACAGTCGGTGAAAGATGAGCGTGAAAAATGGAAAATGTACCAAAAAGTTCTGCAAAAATTTATTGTCTACACTGAGGAATCGCGAAAATCAACGTCAACAAAAAAGCAAGTACCCAGTGATAAGACAAATGGTACGGAGGAGGAGACGAATTATATGGTGAATGATACAACCGTTAATACTGGGGATATTGTTTCGTCGGTTCCAAAAACATACAAAAATAAGGCAGAATTATTACTAGAAGAGTTGCAAAAATCGGATGTAAAAGATAGAATATATTGGGATAGAAAAAACACAGTCTTTATCGATGGACGTCGGGTTGAAAATTCAAGCATTATTGATCTTATAAATGACGTATTACGACATAGAAAAAGAGTTGTCGTTCCTGGAAGGCTGCAGTTTGCTAATTTCCTTCGCGAAATATCCATACCACGAGAGCTTGTAGGAAATTGACCATATTGGAAAAGTACAGGGCTTTTTAACATTTCGCCAAATAAAACGTCGACTCCACTTAAACGAAACAATATGATTTGTGTGACGCAGATTTGGTGGACTTACAGTCTTTAAAAACATACAATGATAATTATTCATACATTTTAGTCGTAATCGATGTGTTTAGCAAGCATGCTTGGGTCGAACCGCTTGAAAACAAGTCTGCAACAGAGGTAAAAAATGAATTTACTCGTATTCTGAAGAAGAGTAATAATCGTATACCGATTTGCCTGCAAACTGACAAAGGAAAAGAATTTGTCAGCGTGAGCTTTCAGAAATTTCTTGAAGATCATGAAATAAAGTTCAGAGTTCCACGCGATCCTGCTGTCAAAGCCGCAAGTTGTCGAGCCTTTTAATCGCACTCTCAAAGAGCGTATGTGGCGATAGTTTACTCACCGAAACACCCACAGATATATTGATATCCTTCAATTACTTGTAACAGCATACAATAATACACGTGATTCTAGTATTGGTATGCCGCCATCTGATGTTACCCTAGAGAATGCATCCATTGCACGAAAAAATTTACAACGACGTTATTTCAACAAGGATAAAAAGAAAAACCCTAAATATAAGCTTGGTGCTGTTGTACGTATCAGCCGTGTGCGTGGCACCTTCGAGAAAGTGTATGAATCGGGATGGAGTGAGGAATTATTTGTTATTAAACGGATTATAACGTGGAGAACATATTCGCCTGTTGTGTACGAGTTGGAGGATTTGGCTGGTGAAGTCATTGATGGACTTTTTTATGAACAAGAATTATCAGATGTCAAGAATAAAAATGTGCACAAGGACGAGTTTATTGTCGAAAAAGTAATTCAAACACGTGGGAAAGGTTCTAAAAAAGAAGGTTTCGTTAAGTGGGCTGGATATCCTGATAAATTCAATTCTTGGATACCTGCTTCTGAAATAAAACGTCTAAAATGAATAAAGATCAGTTTTATCTCATTCTACCTAGTGATAGTAGTATGAAATATTATCCCGATAATACAATCACGCATTTCACAACACAATTGCCTCAAGAAATTCGTTTACAAGGGCGTTGGGCAGTTGCTCTTACAGAGATTCAATTTCCACGCTCATTTCTTTATGTACGGCCCTGGGAAAGTGTATTAGAAAATCGGCTGGTTCTCATGTTCAACGACGATCCAGATCCAGAATTTTCCGAGCAAAAGTATGATTTCTTTGATAAACAAAGTGATGATCAGCTGAATGGTAAAGATATCGTGGAAATATTCAAACTACCGAGAATATATTATCTTCAAGGTGGGTTACCTAAAAATTGTTATAAAACAGAGACAAAAAGACCAGAAATTCTCTCTGGTACGTGGTTAAAGCCAATAGTAGCATTTTTTCCGTCAGGTGTCTATGAGTCTGTGAATGACTTAGTGAGAGCAATCAATAGTACACCAGAAGTGAGCGAACACGTCCGCTTAAAACATGACCAGCTGAACAATAAGTACGTAACAGTGGAAAGAATTTGTAACGATGCCTGTAAACGAATTGGTAGCCATTTTCTTGTAATCACTGAGAAAATCTCGCGCATTCTCCGCTTTGCACCTGAAACGCTATTACCAACAGATTCTTACATGGCATGTCAACCAGCGAGTCTCACAAAAGGACTACCTGAAAAACTCTTTGTCTATTGCGATATTTGTGAAACACGCATCGTTAGAGATGTAAAATCACCACTTTTGAGAGTTGTGTCTGTTGATTCGAAAAAATATACATTTGGCTCCACACAGGTGTCGGGTTTTCAGCACCTCATTATATACCTCTACTACATATAGGCCTTCGGACCATCGAAATAGATATAAGGGACCATCTTGGACTTCCGATACCATTTGAGATTGGATCGTTGACAGTGACACTTCATTTTAAAAGAATAGACTAGTTGCGATGTATTTTTCACCAAACCAAAAATGACTCTATACGACAATTATTACACGAATCAAGTTGGTGGAGGAGGACTTTCACAAATTTATATTGGATCTCCCTACCAAAGAGGACACGGAATTGGCAGTTTTCTAGGTGGACTCTTTCGGCGTGTTCTGCCGTTTTTGATTCGTGGTGCACGCGTAGTCGGCAAAGAAGCGCTACGCACGGGCATGAATGTCATTGACGACTTGGAACACAATATTCCACTAAAAAGTGCCGTGAAAACACGTCTCGGAGAATCTGGACAGAATTTAAAGAAACGTGCTATGGAAAAGGTACAAAACCTTATGAAGAAAGAGGAAAAGGAAGCAGAGGAAGACAAGGAAGGTAAAGAGATTGTCAAAAGGCAAAATCAAGAAGAAGAAGACGAAAGGAAAGAAGATTAAGCGTAAAACGACTGTAAAAAGACGTACAAAATCAAAGAAAAAGAGCATTCTAGACATTTTCGGAAATAAATAATAATAATTTACGAAAAAATGTCTTTCTTACACTCGCACTCGTGTGAATGCTTAAAATCATAGCTTGATCTATTTTCTCTACCACCGACTCAAGCGTCGATAGAAGGTTCTCAGTGGGTTCACTACAAACCTATTTCATCACTCACTGACGATTCACCCATAGAATTTGTCGTTCCTGGCAATGGAGATGAGGACATTGATTTACCACATACCATGCTGAATCTCAAGATAGAATTACATGCACCAGAAAAAACAAAGGAAAATGCAGCTTCTATTGCACAAATATCTCCTGTTAATAATATATTACATTCAATGCTTAATCAGGTGGATGTATACTTTAATCAGAAACTAGTATCACCACCAAATAATGCTTATGCTTACAGAGCATACATTGAAACATTACTCAACTATGGACCAGCTGCGAAATCAAGTCATCTCACAGCGTCTTTGTGGGTAAATGATAGCCCCGGGCAGATGGAAGGTATTGCTGAGGAAAATAAGGGGCTTAAGCTCCGTCGCACATATTTTGGTGCTGGGAAAAAAATTGACTTGATTGGTCATAGACACTGTGATGTTTTTAATCAGGATAAATTTCTGTTGAACAGTGTAGAGCTTCGCCTTCGTCTCGTGCGTTCTAAAGATGTTTTCTGCCTCATGGATCCTACAGGTCAGGCATCCATCCATATTGAAGAAGCCACTCTTTTAGTTTGTCGAGCAAAAATTAGTCCTGGTATTTTACTTGCTCACGCAAAAGCACTAGCTCAAGGGACAGCCAAATATCCCATTACTAGGGTAGAAGTGAAAGCACTTACCATTCATGCTGGTATACTGAGCGAGACTCTTGATAATGTAGTGTTTGGACAACTACCCAAAAGACTAATCATTGGATTTGTCGACAATGCAGCATACAACGGAAACGCCACGAAAAACCCGTTCAATTTTAAAAATTATAAAATAAATCACTTTTCACTATATGTGGATGGCATGCAGATCCCATCGAAACCTATTCAACCAGATTTTACAAAAAATAACCTCTACGTTGCGGCATACCACTCACTGTTCACTGGATGTGGTATTCATTTCCTCAATGAAGGAAATAATATAGATCGTGATGATTATGCACACGGATTCTGCCTTTTTGCATTTGATCTTACACCAGACTTATCAGCACACTGCTACTCACAATGGAATCTTGTAAAGCATGGCTCTTTGAGAATAGAGGTTCGTCTCGAGGAAGCACTTGCTCACACTATCAATTATCTAGTTTATGCCGAGCACGACAATGTCTTGGAAATTGACGGGGCAAGGCAAGTTATTGCAGACTATAACAATTGATTTGACGCAACAAAGGATTCGACCAGGTCGAAACATGAAAAATACACACCCTCAAAAACACCTGCCCGCCAACGGATTTTTCGTGTGGAAGGGGAAAGCTGATATATCTATAACCTATATAAGCCGGCAGTCTTCAGACGTAACCCAGTACTGGTAAAGAACACTTGCATCGTTTTAAATCGTTCTACTCATATAGTTTTTCGTCGCAGTCCTCGTCCTTGTTGTGAAATTTGCAATATGGTTGACTATGTAATCGAAATTCAAGGTTTTCGGGATCTTGATGACAATTTTCTACCAAAGTAGGTAGCCATTGTCACACTGGATCACAAGTTTGACGCTCACTGGATCGCAGCACCACCTCATCCCTTTTGCGAACTTTCTACCTGTGTAAAACAACAAAACAATTGGCTCTCAAGATTCTATCACGGGATCGAGTGGTTCGAAGGAGATCTTTCCATGAAGTTTCTCTGCTCCAATCTCCGAGATGTAGCTAAATCTGCAGCAACAATTTACACACGTGGGCGTGAAAAATCGAAACTACTACAAAAAATAATGAGTAGGGAAATTATTAACCTGGAAGAATTGACATGTCCTACATTCAAACAACTACCAGACAAACGACAATATTGTTTTCATCATGGAATCAAAAAGGAGGAGGATTATGCCGCATCGAGGACGAGGACTGCTATCGACGGAGAAGATAAAAACCCAGTGTCTCCTATATTTGAATCCAGTTCGCCATCACACGCATAGGAAGACGTATGGACGGACAATGAACAGCCTACAAATTCTGCAAGTGCTTCAACTGACGGGGGCCGACACAATCGGTGTGTACCCGGCTGATCAAATACCGAAAACTTGGACACGTCCTGCTGCTATCGTTATCAACACAGATGACCACACAAAGCCTGGTTCGCATTGGGTAGCCATCTTCGTCGGCAGCTCAGGTAGAGGAATATACTTCGACAGTTACGGTTTACCGCCTCTTATTCCTCAAAATCTTCATCGTTTACGAGGAAACTGTACCCTCTTCAGGTGGAACACGAAACTACTCCAGAGTTCCTCTTCGAACGTGTGTGGTCAGTTTTGCATTATGTTTTTGCATTGTATGTGTAGTGGGTATTCTTTGCGCGAGTTTAATGCACTTTTTACCGATGATCTCGTGAAAAATGATCAAATTGTGGTGCGATTTTATAAAAAAACTTTTGGCTAAACATAAACTGACTTGTGAAAAAAATGTATCAGGAAGTGAAAATGGTGGCAGCGGCGGTAGTCACTGTGCATGCTCACTGCATAGCTGCAATCGTCTCGAATCTTGTGTACAAGCATGTTCTTCCAAACTTGCTACTTTGTATCTATTTTAATCAATGTTTGTTTTATCACATATAAGGTAGAATTATTATATGTATAACATTTGTTTCATCGATTTTATCTCTTTGCTCTTTTATGCAAAAGAATATTGCGCCTACTCTCCTTGACTAAGAGAGTATATTCTTTTGCATTTATTGTGTCTCTGTTTATAATGCTTTGTAAACATTATTTTAACCCGCTGGGCATTTGTTTGCAAAAAATTTAAACAAATAAGAATATCGTTTTCGCACTTGTCTTATCTTTTTCTAGACACTTTGCCGATTTCATTTCACTCCTATTTATATAAAAACATGCACTTTAAATGTATTTAAAAAATTACAACGGCCATGCCACGCTGAAAAAACCAGTTCTCGTCAGATCACTGAAGTTAAGCAGCGTTGGGCGCAGTTAGTACTTGGATGGGTGACCATTCGAGAATACTGTGTGCTGTTGGCATATTATGGGTGTGGTGAGCCCAAACTTGTAGTTATTTATAACTACAAGAAAACTATCCACCTAGAAACACTACCCCAATCGGGTAGTGTCACGCCTACCCTGAAAGGGAAATGGCTTAATGGTATACATACTGAATTTTTCGGGTCACTGGAGACCCAGGTGGTCCGCAATAGGGCGCCAGAAAATGGTGGTGCCCAGAGGGTTAAGTTTTCGTCTCCCTCATAGGCTAAGAGTTTTTTTTGTGTGGAATACATACATGTTTTAGATTTTCCTCTGCGTCTAAGACCTGTTTTACTATCTAAGTTGGTATCCCTGTATTACTTATTTTTGTGTTGCTTAATTAGCATATATGTCTGTCTTGTCTCGAGTCGTGTACATATTATTGTATCTCTTTTTTTAATCTCACATAAGTAACAATACATGTGTGTTCTTTAGATATAGATTTTTTGTTGAAAAAAAAAAATAAATAAAATGGTGAAAAATTGAAATAAATGTTGTCTTAATTTCAAATAACTCTTTTCCAATCTGAATAGAATGTAAGATTAGGATAATTAGCCTGCGTTGTAATTACTTCTCGCCTATTCCAACTCGATGACCGACTACCTCTACTCTTGGACTAAAAGGGAGGGGGCGAGGCCCCTCCCCTTTTCCAGGCGAAACATCGCAGGTTCGCACAGGGAGGGGTGGGGCCCCCTCCCCTTTTACAACTTCGATACATTCATTCGATGGGAGGGAGTGGGGCCCCTCCCCTTTTCCAACTGAGAATCATCCATTCGATGGAATCATGTGTGACACCGCCCCTTTTCCAACTCAGAATAACACATTCGAACAATTAGGATAGCCGCCATTTTGTAATTAGGCCACACCCCTAATTACTGCCATTTTGTAATTAGGCCACGCCCCCTAATGGGCGCCATTTTGTAACTACGCGGCACCCCTTGGCCAATCAGGGGAGGCCACACCCCTTTTCCTACCCCACCCCTCCTTTTAGGCCACACCTCTCGACCAATCACAGCCCGCGCTATACCCCAGGGTATCTACTTTTGTCCTGAACTACTGAATGTTGCAAATCAGAAATTTACTATTAAAAGAAATATTTATTTAGAATGGTCCATTTCTTTTTCATGAAATAAAAAAACGTTTCTTCCAACGGATTTCATGAAAATTTCTTCCAAATAAATGACGAAATCTGTGAAGCACTCAAACTTTACGGAAAACTGCTGAAAAGTGAGAGTGAAAAAGTGTAGTAACGACGTGAAGTGTGAAGGAAGCCAACTGACAGTTGATAGCGATGATAGCTTGAACTAGAGTTCCTCAAGGGAGAGTTGAGACACGGGGTACTCAAATTTTGATTGGTGCTGCTGTACAGGAACTAGTTGACCTTTTATGAATTTTGATTGGCTTGAGTTGGCGCGATATTCAAATCACAAGTTTATTTGCAAGCGGATTTAATACAGAATAGAAACAACACTCATCTCACGAACATTATAAATTATTGGGGGGGTTAGTTATTAAGGTTACGGAAGAATAATATTTACTTTGAAACACATATAATACTTCAAAAATTTCATAAACAAAAGCACTAATAAAAAAAACACTGTTCAAACTTTTCCCGCCCCATGAAAATATCAAAGTTCCGGTACAGCGGCGAACATTGGAAGGGGAAACGTGTCTCAACTCTCCCTATTTTGGCGGGAATTTTCAATTTGAATAGAAAATGCAATTTTTTATTTTCTTTTTTTTCTGTTTTGTGACAAGTCTTAATCGTTGGCGAATGCAACAGCATCACTGCAATTTAATTAAATAATTAATTTCTTCTTAAAATAATAAACGTGGTCTCGGAAGAGGAAAAGTGTACAAGTGATAAAAGGATGCCAATAGTGAATATTATTTCACATTTAATTTCAATCAATGGCAACTATGAGTGAGCTGATACTCAATTAAATTTTTACTTTATTTTAATATTAGTTGAAATGCGTCCCAAATTGGATATTAATTATTTTACTGAATGATAGAATCATAATAATAGGACTGTTTATTCACATTATTATTATCTTTATATTTTGACTATCAAGGTCTTCCATACTAGGAATATAATATAATATGTAATTTTCATTCTAAATGTGAAACAATAATGAAACATAATTACTAACAACTTATTTGAATTACAGTTGAAAGTATAATTTTTAGTCGACAGAAAAATGTCTACAAAAATACGAAATTTCAACAATGTACATGAATTTTGTATTAAAAATGACGAGTTTGTAAATCACAAATGAAATGATCAAATTTTAATTTAAATCAATTAATTCCTAAGCAAAAAGGAAAGGAATGTTCAAAGAAGTAGTTGGATTTTAAACAAAATAAAGTAATTTTCAACAAAGTACTTCAACTTTCGAGCAAATGCTTGCAGTTTATATGAGATACTTCAATTTTATTTCAAAAAAATACGATTTATTCTATAAGACAGTTGAATTTACAATAAAATTTCATTTTTGATCCAAATTGATTATTTTTTGTCGTCAAAAGAAGACAAATTTTCAATAAAAAATATAAGTGTTCAATTACCTAGTTAAATTTTCAACCATAGGAATTAATTTTTTACTTTTTTGCATTCAAACAATAGTTACTCAAATGAAGTAAACAGTTCCTTAGTTCAAAGAAAATAAGACAAAGAATTAGTTTTGCATCACGAACCTCCTTGAGTAAGCATCGCCACGAACAGTAGCAGCAAGGCAGGTTGCACGCGATTGGTTGGCGTTATGAGTTCGTGTGCGGATGGCACATCCGTGAGACGTCTCCAGCGCACTGCAACGGATTTTCTTGTGCGAACGCCTTAAGTAGGACTCGTCGGATCGGGTATAAATTTCCATCGCGTGGCGTTTGCTACGACCCTGTGCGCTCGCGCCTTTTTCTGACGGCTAACGGAGAAGCTTACGAGTGGGGACTTCTTCCCTCTACGCGTTTATATATAATAAAGCACTTTCATAATCATTACTTACTCTGTCGATGAAATTTCTCATTAATGAACTAATCAGTTTTCCATGTACGTGGAAAAAATGAAGATCGTTTATACTCTGGGCTTCACCTTGGCTATCATCCTAATTTCTATTGATGCATATAATAATAATTTGACAAATATTTTCAGGCTTTCCGCAAATAACATTCTGTCCGACGTATTCCGCATTTATCCCAATTGCTATTTTTATCCAAACTCCTATTTGAGTTTGTACGCAATGATTACGAATTTAATCTAATTTTCTTTTGGGGGAATCAAATATTTGTGTCTTATAAAAAATAATATTCGAACAGCTTTCCCATTGATCTGTCTGATAATTTCTTATTAACATTTTTTTCAGTGTTCACTATCGACTGAAAATAGAAAAAGTAATACTATTGCTTTATCATTACTCTCCTGTTCATGCTGAGTGCCTTCTCTAGGGGACCGCGTGAACAGAACGGTTACGTAATTGCATGAATTGCAAATTTCTTATCTAAACATCAATCTGCAACCTCATATGTCAGTCAACATTAATATGGAGGTTTATCTCTTATTTAAATACTTACCTGTTATCACATGAAAATACGAAATCCCTATTAAATTTGTAATGTCAGAATACAATTACGATACGAAAATGTTCAAAATTTTGAAAATCGAATATGGAAAAAGTAGCCTTAAAACGAAAGCATCGTTCTTCTGCCTGTTTTTTTTGCAACCATGTGAATATCGTTTTCACAAAAACATAAATATTTGGTTGCAGGATTAGATTAAGTTTGTCGCAAAAAAATAATGTTTGCTGCAAAAAGCTTCTTTTTCACACAGATAAAATTCCTCTTAATCTTAAATTTGAAAGGAAATTCCATTCATGCCAAGAAAAATCCTTTCGACACAAGAGGACATTTCTCTGAGTGAATAAGAATTCAAAAAATAGTTCACTGCTGCAATTTGTAATTTAATATTTTCAAAATTTGATATAAAAAGAAGGGTTGCTTTAAAAAGCATCCAATGATCCTACAGGTCCAAAAAACATCAAAAATAGCGGCCAACTATTAATTCCAATAATAACTCCTTTCCGCTGTTTTTAGTGAAATATTTTGAAACTTTGCTATAAAAATAATGCTGCCTTCAGAAAGCATCCGATGATAATTAAAATCCGCAATTGTTCAATCGTATCTAATACCACGAAGGGCTGTGCACTAACTATACTCCTGACTACTACCTCGAATCGAGCATGAAAATCTTTCTGGGATTCACCAGTTTTTTTTTCGGAGGGATAGAAATGCCTTTACACACTGAGTGTTTGACTCAGCCTAAGAAACGGCGATACCCGCTAAAACCACCACCTCGTTCTCGCCAACCACAGAATCCGGAACCGCTTATTGCATTACATCAGAGTCATGGTTATCGGCCAATAAGCCGTGCACAGGCCTCCTTCTGGATGTGCCAACTTGGTCTTCTTCCTCGTCTCGGCCCCAACCATGATGAACGCATCGTCCTGAGCAGCACAACGACGTCTCACAACGGGTTCGTCGGTTCCGACATCTTGATTGGGCGTAGTCTGTTATATCTTCTCCCCCTCCCAAGATATACGCGTCGTCCTCAGCAGCCCGTCAGTAGTGCATCGAGCTCGTCGGCCTTCGACATCTTGGAGGGGTTTATTGAGCTCACGTTTGGGAACCTCCGTCCCTCAGTTGTTCTTCACTTTTTTTCATACAGGAGTCCTTCGATATATCGTGTGATGATGTCCCAATTGGTCTGGAATCCCATAATCAACGCTCCGATGTTATCTGGTGTTGTTTCCACACCAATCTCTGTCTCACCTTCTATTCTTCGAATCGCCCATATACTGGAGTCAAAAAAGGTGTGCTCCACGCCGTTCACCTCGTGCGGATAGTAGTCTCAGTTAAGACTTGGCTTCCTCTTTTTGCGGAACAAATAAGCATTGAAGTAATCGTGTCCAGAGAGAAACTAGATGAGATGAAAATTCACGTCCCCACATTTTCTGTTGATGCACGGTTAATCTTTTTCTATTATGCTGGCAGTCCACCTGCCTCGTCCTTCTGATCTACACTACTTGCGGATTGTAGCTGTTCTCTTCCTTGTTATGATGGTCATATCCGCATTTTGCTCTTTGGCTTCGAAGATTCTCTTCCTCTCAGATGCTATCAAGTCAATGGGGATGCATCCCGCTATGACTAACACTGCTGGACCGAACACAGATCTATACGCACATGCCACTCTGAGACAGCATGGCAACCATTGACTTCGCTTGGTTCACCGCCTTCGTGATCTGGATCCCGAAGGTGAGCATTTCGTCGATCCAGATGCCTAGGTATTCCATCACATTCCCGGCTTCAATGCCGTAATCGGCGATATCTGCTATACATGGTTTGCTGAAGCGCCTCGGCCTGGTGAGGACTACGACCTCTGTCTTCTTGCTGGTCAGCTGTAGATCGTGGTTGCTGAGCCAGTTTACAATTTTTTTGATGACAATGCCACCAGCTGTCCCGCTTGTTCCTACGTGCTAGCTATAATCATCGTGGCGAGGTCGTCCGCGAATCCAATGAGCTTCGTTCCGTTTCGGTTATCCATTTTCAGGGCCTCGTGATAGATTGCATTCCATAGACCATACTGAAGAACTAAACCCTGAGCTACTCCTGCAGAGAACTCAGCGCTACTCACGCATTTCATCGATAATACGTTGGAAGTATGTAGGAACTTTAAACCGCCTTTCCAGTACATAAGGAATGTCAACTTATCTTACTGAGTTAAATTCATTCTTGACGTCGAAGGCAACCATCACACAGATGCTTATTTTCTGGCGATTTCCGCTCCATGCCTTGTCGGGCGCCTGGAGAGCTCCGTGTATCGCGCACACCGTGTACCTGTTCTCTCGGGAGCCGCGCTAGTTATCAGCCAGGCCTCCTGTTGCTTCAACTGCCGCTAGCTAGTGGCAATTACTAGCTTCTGTTTTTTCCACCTAGTACAGAAGACTCCAGCTCTGAGGCAGGAGTTGAAAATGTTGAGCAGCACGAACAGCCCAGCGCTTTGCCGCATGCCATTTTGGATGCCGTTGTCCAAAGTTCCTCTTTGGTAAAAATAGGAACTGCATCAGGTAGCACTACTTCCTTGATGACTCTGTCTGGGTGTTTGGGCAACCAGCTCCAACATCGTAGGATCTATGGCTGCAAACAGCGGTCGCTCACAGATATTTTCCGTCACTATTTAGTAACCCAGCCCAAATGTGTCCTTGTTCCACTACTCAACTGCCTTCTGAACCTCCACCCACTTGTGGTGTTTACTTTCGTTAATGGCTCGGTTAAGCATCTTCTTGGCAGTTATGTAATCCCTGTTGGGCTGGGTTACGTCTCTCCTCTATTTTCGTGTTTGAGGGACCTTGCGCTTGAGTCTAAGGCAGTTAGATCAATTTTTTTTTTAAATATTTAACTATATTGTTGAAAATTGATGTATTTTGTTGAAAATGCAACTATTTTTTTCGAAAACACAACACTTCCGTTGCAAATTTGTCTTTTCGTAGAGAAACTTCGGCCCTCTTGATTGAAAATTCAGTTGTCGACTTGAAATCTTAAGCGTTTACCATTGACCTCAATATGGTAACTATACAATAATTTTATTTAAAATTATGTTTGCCTCTATTATTTTCTTATTATTATGTGTGTATGTTTTGTGCTTTATTTTAAACGTTTATAAAATTGAATCGAAGGAAAAAATTTGATATAAGAAAAGGAGGGGGGCGGTTCGTATTTGTGACATCACTCTGGGGGATTCAAGCTTTCTGTGATGATGCGTAATGAAGAAGGGTAGGGGGAAAGTTTATTGAATAGCGTGACATAGTTTTTGAAATGCCCCTAAAGAAATATCACCGAAAAAATTATTTTTTTTGCGTCGAGGCATGACTTTTTCGCGTTTAAACAATATTTACTCAAATGATGTAAACAAATCCTTGGTTCAAAGAAAATACACCGAAGAAACGCATTTCCTTGGATCCAATGGATCAACGGCCATGCCACGTTGAAAAAAACCAGTTCTCGTCAGATCACCGAAGTTAAGCAGCGTTGGGCGCGGTTAGTACTTGGATGGGTGACCATTCGAGAATACTGTGTGCTGTTGGCATATTGTGGGTGTGGTGAGCCCAAACTTGTAGTTATTTATAACTACAAGAAAACTATCCACCTAGAAACACTACCCGAATTGGGTAGTGTCACGCCTACCCTGAAAGGGAAATGGCTTAATGGTATACATACATACATACATACAATGATTTTTTTCAGTTTCGACATTGACCAGCCATTCTCAAACATTATTGGATTCTGGTCATTGGCTTTAACATATATATAAATGTTGATATCAGTTTTAACAAATTTAGTAACTAAATTTGTTCTCTTGTTACTGACTAATGAAATGCAAATATCTCAGAAAAACACGCTTGACGTATGTATATGATGTATGAGATAACGACTAGATGATACATTGTGTAATGTATAACAAAACAGGAGAATAATCATTAGTTACACAGTTAACATAATTCTTCGTCAATTAATTAACCCCTTTTTCTACTGCGTAGAAAAATGAAGATCGCTAATACTCTGGTCTTCCCCTTGGCTATCATCCTTAATTCTTTCGGTAAATATAATAGTATATTAATTATATATATATATATATATATATATATATATATATATATATATATATAAGATTTTCGAAAATAGCAAATTGTCCGAAATATCCCTCATTCTATTCCAATTGCTATTTTTTTCCAAACTCTATTTGAGTTTGTTCGGAATGAGTCCGAATTAATTCTACTTTTTTTCCGGTTGAATTCAGAATTTGTGTGTTATGAAAAATATAATTCAAAAAGTTTCCCTATTACTCTGTCTGCTAATTGCGAATTAAAAATGTTTTTCAAGTGTTTACTATCGATTGGAAATAGAAAAAGCAATACGATTGCTTCATTATTACTCTCCTGATCATGCCGAATGCCTTGTTTCATTATCATTTTTAGTTAATTTAACAAGAAGTAAATGTTATGTAGAGATAATGCATTTTAAATGAACTTCATCAAGTGTCTTATAAATTTAAGTTTATCATAAAATGATTCCAAAACAATGGTACAAAAATACAGTACTTCAGTAGAATTTTAAGTTAACGTTACTTAAATGTCCAATCGTGACCACGGAAACAAGGCCTGGCTCCTCATTGGCCGTTCTTTCTTCCGTTTTGATTGAGTATTTTAGCATGACGTCACGGTCATGATATGGTAGGTGGAAATGTTAGGAAGATTAGCATAGTTGGTATATGTTTACATGTTTCATCCGGTTCATCCCCTTTTTGGTTGACGACCTTTCAGTTTTACGAAATAACATTTTATTTTATTTGTGGAAATATGAAAGGCTTAAATCAACAACAAAAAATGAAAAAAATTGCGTAAATGCATTCTACACTTGGAAAATATTATTAATAATAAATTTATAACTTACTTCTACGTGTAGAGTATTCTTTCCAAAGAGCCGTATGCATTAACGTGTACTCATGTACACACTCGAGTAAAGTTATGACAGTCACATTTCTCTAATATGGAAGAACTGTCAAAAATTTCAACATTACATCAACTAAAAGTGATTATAACATTTATATGACATTATATCAGGTCATAATTATTGTTATGAATTGCAAACTTGGAGGATGTTTGTTTTCTAATGTGTTTATTCAAAATTGCATTACATTTTGTACAACAAGAAATCTAAAGAAAATCTTGGTCGTAATTTATGATGGCAAGTTCTTTCCAAAGGTGCAGCACTATCCGAAATTTTTACCATTGAACTTTACCAGGAATCTTTCCAAATAATTTTCCCTGAGGGGACAGGAAATGAGCACGAAAAATTATTTTAATGCGTGAGTCTTTATCATTTCAGATTTAGCTTATTTGTGGAAAAGAAGAAGTTTTCCCGGAATCTATTACGGACAACAGAGTTAGTGGAGTTTTCCCACCCGAACGTGTTATCAGAGAAAGAGGAAAATATTTGATAAACCTCGAAAAATGAGCAAGTACATAAGTGCGCATTGAAATTGTCTTTTGTTAGGAAGGTAAGAACTGTTCGGTTTTAGAAGTTTTTAACCTATTTTACCCAAAAAAATGTAGGGAGAAAAACCTCTAACCCTGTAGTCTCTTTTGGGCTCCGAGAACACTAGTATTTCCTATCTTTTTTACAAATAAGCTTAATATTACTGGTCATGCTTTCAAGAAGTTGCCCAGGACAAACTTCTCGGATGTCATCGTTTTTGCCGCACAATGTCTTCACAAGGGGTTCACAAAATAGCAACATTAGAAAAATGCAATCTTCTCTTTCTTTTTACAGAGTTAAGTTCAGAGTTCGATTGTCTACCTAATGGCGATCCTGTTCCCTTTGTTCCTCGTGGCAGATCTTCATCTTCTCCTGACAGAGTACATTCACCTGAGAAGTCTCTTCCTCCTGTCGAGCCTCCTGTTCGTGCCAGGTCCAGGTCTCCTCCTGCCAGGCCTTCTTCTAGCTCAATAGTTTCAACTATAAGGCTTCCTTCTCCTGACGGAAATGGATGTGGAATAGAAAATCTAAGATTTATTCGGCTTATCCCCTTGAAGAATTCACAACGGATATTCGAACTGCGAAGATACACTTTTCCTTTCGATAAATCAATTTATATGGGAGTAAGATATAATACATACGAGCCTATACCAAACCAAGAACAAATTGTATTATCAACATCTGATGGTGGCGTTTTTGCAATACTGAAGACTTGGAATATTTTCGCTGGAATGTACTCATATTTTAATCACGCTAATAGACGGGTAAAAATAAACATGAATAGCGGCACGGTTACCCCATTGACCCGAGAAGAAGTCAATGAGGCTGTAGTAGGAGCCCGCCGCACAATCATGTATAATTATAAAGTACAGCATGTAAATTCTTGTGTGAACGAGATTCCATTACATGATGTTCCACCACCTTTATGAAAGCCGATAATGGCGGATAGAAAACAAAAAAGTCAATAATTCAAATACAACAGCACACAACAAAGCAACGAAATTCCGTGTGATTATGGCGCCGCGCGTAGTGATTACCGCCTTCGCTGGGACGCCGTTAAGCTCTCTGGCTCAAACTGGCTGTCCCCCATGATGCTGCCACAAAGATCAAACAACCAGCTGTTCCCAATCGCAACTTTATTCAAGAAAATCGTGAAAGAACCATCAAACTACAGTTCCAGCAATTATTATTTTTTCACTGTCAATATTTAAAATCAATTGTTATTACTTTTTAAAATTTGGAAGTGTTTGCTAAGCATAACAACTTTATAATCCCAAAAATCACTTCTAGAACTTTTAACGAAAAAACTCCAAAGTGTGTCCATGTAGAACAAGCAGTAAATTAAAAAATAAGAATAGTCTCACGAGTCGCCTTTAGAAAACACCAGGTTATTTTTCCAAACTATTGTAATATTAAGAAGTTTAAAAATAATTACCCTTAGTACTTTCAACAAAACAGTTATGAAGTTTTTCTGCGTAAAATAGCCAATAAGTTTTCAAACTGAACACAGTCACGTTAATTCGTCGCAATTCGCCCTAGTTAGGTTTCTTTTTACTGGAGGAATATATATAAAAATTAAAAAAATTGATTGAAGTTGAATCAAATATGTTAATTTAGGGTTTCTATAAATAGCCATAACTGGAAACCATGAGAAGCAGGTATTGCAAATGCTAACCAAGATAATTATACTGTTTGCGGTAAAATTAAATGTATAGAAAAGATTATCGCAAATAACTTGAAAATTGTGTCTTGTAGGTGGGCGTATATTTATAAAAAATACACTGCTTATAAGGCCGTGAATAAATAATGTCTGATAGTACGAAATAATGTCACGAGATTGAACAATTTTATGTTTTTTGTGAAAAATTAATTTCAAAAAATCAATTCTGTTCAGTTTTTGTTTTTACTTATAAAAATTGTTATAAAAAATGAAGCAAGAGATGTGATGAAAAATGAAGAATGTTATTGATGGTAGGTTTTTCAACAAATTCAAGGAAAATTATGACACTGGTTGGCTTGGATAATTTTTTATTAAGAAATGAAAAGCCTAGATGATTTCCTCTTAAAAATAGCAATTTTTTAAAACGAAACACGGAGAGTAGTTTTCATCCGATCAGAAGAGTTCTTTTTGCTTTCAAGAGTTCTAACCCCGACATAGACAATGTGCACGTTTTAAAGTTTTCTCAGCAATAGATTTAAAAAAAGTAAATATGTCTATTCTGTTGAAAAATAATATGTTAATCAATAATAAAATTGTTCTAAAAATTGTTTAAACAAAAACTGACCAGGATTTTTAAGGAATAACCAATATATGGCTGGTTGAAAATTCATATTTTTTGTTGAAAATTCATAAATGCGGGTAGAAAATTCAATTGTTTTGTGAAGAACTAGCCTGTTTGACTTGAAAGTTGAACCATTTGATTGCAAATGTTTTTCTCTTTTGAATGAAAAATCTTTCTTGATTGAAAATTTATCACTTTGGGTAGAAACTTGATCTTTTTTGGTCAAAAGTGCAACTACTTAGTTGAAAATTATTATTTTTTTTTTGGTTAGGGATTCAATTTTTTTTGCGGTAAAATATATATAAATTTTGATATCAGTTTTAAATAATTTACAAAGTACTTTTTTTCTTTGTTACTGACTGATGAAATGCAAATATCCATGAAGGACACGCTTGACGTTTATGATCTATGAGATAACGACTAGATGACATAATATCTAATCTATAACAAAGCAGCAGAACAATCATTAGTGACATTGTTAACAAAATTCTTCATTAATAGATGAATCAGTTTCGCCTCTACCTGGAAAAAATGATGATCGTTTGCACTCTGGTCTTCACCTAGGCTGTCATCCTTCATTCTATTGGTGAATATAATAGTATTATGTATATAATATATATACATATATATAATATTATGTATATATATATATTTCAAAAAAAAGTTTTAAACAACCGCCGCAGGGTTCCACTCAGAGCAGCTGCCATCTAAAAAATGACAGCGGCTCCCAGTAGAACCGCGGTAAATCACACATATGGCCACGTCTCACAACCGTGAGATGGGTGGTCACAGGGCACGATGGAATCACAACAACAGGCCGGCGAAATCCTCGTGTATCTTGAGGACACGAAGCGACCCAAGGACGACAGCTTTCTGCATCCATCTCGCAAGTGCTTTGGCATATTTTTGGCACGCGGGTATGGCTTTAAGGTTACTAACCAGTGATTGTTTCGCACCTCCGAGAGCACCGATCACAAGGACAATTACTTGTACCAAATATTTTGGGTATAGTCGTTGCAGCTCTCTTTTAAGGTCTTGATACCTCTCCTCCTTTTCTTTCTCCTTGGCAGTGATATTGTATTCGGACGGAGGCGAGAATTCGATCACGAATATAGTTCGTTTCTCGAAGTCTTGGAGAACGATGTCAGGCCTCGAGTGTGCAACGGAAACTGCTGCCCGAAAATCGTAGTTCCAGAAAATTTGGCACTTCTCATTTTGGACAATTGATTCCATCTCCCTTGGAGCGTTCAGCAGGGCAGGGTCGCGACGAACACCGCAAGAGCGACAAAGATGGTAATAAAGCACTCTCAGGGCCGCATTATGTCTATAGATATATGTGGTTCCTGCTTGCGTTGGACACCCCGATAGTATGTGTTCTAGGTACTCGGCGTGTGCATGACACGCTCTGCACATAATACTGGGAACTTCTTGACATAAAATGCGGTCACGGTATGCTAAGGTGGAAATGACACCGTCCTGGCATGCGAAAATATAGTAAAACCCTCTGTACCTGAATCAAGCCCTGATGATCTGAAGAAAGCAAAGTATTAATCAAAGTATTAAGAGGCCTGGTAACACTTATATCCACAAGCACAGGGTCCTTGGGAACGCCAGTAATCTTTCCTTTCTTCAGATTAATTTTGGCACATTTGTCCAAACCAAAGTCCATCCCAATCTCTCATGTGTAGTTCTTGACGATATTTATAGCAGTTTGAAGTTTGATTTTACCAGATGCATAGATCTTCAGATCATCCAAATAAAATACATGAGTGACCTTATGCTCGTGCTGATTAGTGTCGCCACAGAGGTATCCAGGAGAATTTCGTAGTACGAGAGATAGAAGCAGAAGTGTAATGCAAAAAAGCAAAGAGCTCATGGTATCACCTTGAAAGACGACCCTCTGGAAGGTGACGTCGTTCGTTGTCACACGATAATTCCTAGATGAGATATCAAATCTTGTTTTCGAAAGAGGCATCAATCTCTCTATGCATCTCACTATGTGTGGATGTACCTCCAAGCTTTCCAACAGACAGATGATAAGTCTATGAGAGGTTGAATCGAAAGCTTTCCGATAGTCAATCCAGGCCATTGATAGGACGCGCTGATGGGCTGCAGCGTCTTTACAGACACACCTGTCAATTAGCAGGTTCTCTCGACAGCCTGCTACACCTTTTTTGAGCCACGTTGTTCGTACATCTCTCGCCATACAAGCTCAATTCGTTGAACAATCCTGTTGTTTAGGACAGCTGTAAAGATCTTATACAGTGTGTTCAAACAAGTTTTTGGCCTGTAATTCTCTGGGTTGGACAAGTTGCCTTTTTTTGGCAGGAGTATAGTGCGTCCTAACACCAACCACTGCGGAATGGGCGTCTCCGACTTTAAATATGAGGTGAATATGCGGGCCAAATGTTGGTGTGTAAAAGTAAACTTTTTCCACCAAAAGTTCTTGATACAATCTGGTCCCGCAGCGGAAAAGTTCTTCGTGCCTCTAAGTACTTTTTTCACCTCTTCGGCAGTGATTGATGGACATTCCTCCTCAGATTCTATGAGGTTGTCGCAAAACTCCTTGAAGCGGATGATATTTTCAGTATCTTCTTTCAAGTCTAGTGTTTTCGAGATCTTGTACACCTCTCTCCAAAAAGTCTCTACCTCCTTGGGCTTGGGTGGATTTTTGACAGAAACAGGTAGATCGCTGAAGAGGCGCGATGGGTCAGCGAGAAACTGTTGATTCTCCCTGATCCATCTCTCCCTCTTCTGTATTCTCCTCCTTGCGTCAGATAACAGCCGTATTTTGTCAACAATATGCTGCTTGATTGTCAGCAGCTTTGACTTGTTTAGTGTGTGATTCAAGATCCTTAGTTCTTGGGCGAACTTTCGAACCCTTTCCGTAAACGGTCTACCAGATGTTATGTAGTCAATCACACATTGAACACGGGACGCATTCTGTCTTGCCCATCCAATCTTCTTGTTCAGTTGATGCAAGCGTCTTTTGGTCTTTTGATCCATCTTCGGTTTCAGTCTTCGATTTGAATCAGCCAAAGCTCTCGCAGGACCATAAACTGAACAATTGATGGTCCAAAGATTGGACTCTTGCGGGATATTCCCACGAAGGGAGGCATGCATTTCAGCCAGATCTTGGGGCTTAGGAGGAACTTGCACGTTAATGTTCCTCCTTGTCCTGAAATCGCGATCATCTCTCAGAAGGTGCCTGATTTCCGCGGTTGTTCTTAATGTTGCTTCCTCATCTCCGTCTGCTGCTTGATCAAGCAGCGGTTGGGGAAGCGCTTCGCGTACATATCCATTTTTCCGGAGGTAGTCCGTTTGATTTCGCGAAGACTGATGCGAAACGTGCTGAAGCTCTGAGTGTTTCTGGCACCACAGAGTGTGCATACGCGCCATAAAGCCTCGTTGAACAGGGATAATGCTGGCATCGTAGCAGTGTAACAAATCATCCTTGAATTGATCCGTCCACTGAATGTGGGCGTTTCGCCGGTTCGTCGTCGTGTTTCCATCTAAATTATTTTCAGCATCCCGAGCCCTAGGATGATCGGCATTGGTTGCCGACCCATTGTCGGGTGCTTTGCGCGTTCGATCGTTTTGAACCGCATCTACAACATTTTGGTGTCTTGGTGGTGTCTTCGTTGTTCACACGAACAGCTAGGGAAAGGGTTCGTCCATCCTTGTAGAACCTCGCGTGCAAGGATAAGGCTGCATACTCTGAGAGGTCGCCCGGTATCCCAGATGGACCGTTTAAGACAGTTCACCTAGGTGCCATTCAGCTTTCGGCACGGTTGTTACGCCTTCGCTTAGGGGTTATTCCTTCAGGACAATTCCTGGACAATTGCCCGCGACTGCTTATTAATTATTGTAACCATATTCAGCAGAAACCCTTGGTACAGGGACCCTCTATCCGCAACCAGAGGACGCGTTCGGTGGCTTTGTCATCGGCCCTTCAGTTTTATTCCAAAGAAATCGAAACCGAAACATATATATATATATATATATATATATATGTAGTTAAAGTTTGTCATAAGGACAACCACACGATTTCGCCGGGAGCGAGTGCTAATCTGAAAAATTGCACCCGCTCCCAGCGAAATCGCGGTAAAAATTTCAGCTGTAACCACGTCTCACGACCGTGAGATAGGTGGTTACAGTCTGCGACGAACTCAATGCGATGATCCGGCAAAAGTCTCGTGCACCCTGAGGACACGAAGCGACCCAAGGACGACCGCCTTCTGCATTTTCCCCGCAAGTGTCTCAGCATTTTGTTGACACGCAGGAATGCTTTTCAGGCTATTAACCAGTGAAAACTTATATATACATATGTATATAATTCAAAAAATATTTCTAGGCTTTTCACAAATCAGTTCAAAAAGTTTGCATAATAATCTGTCTGCTAATTGCGAATTCACATATTTTTAAGCATTTCTTAGGATATTAGAAATTAGACACAGATCTGTTATCTAAACATGAATCTAGAATCTTATCTTTTAGTCAACATTAATATAAAGGTTTATATTTATTTTTTGGATATATAAAATTTCTGTTAACATTTAATATCAGAATCTGGAAATAACTAGGATTTTCGGTAGAAAATTTGAATTTGATAGATAAATATGTCAAAAATTTTGAAAATGGATAATGGGGGTCGATACAAAATTCCAGAAATAGTTCATTTTAGCAGTTTGCAATTGAAAATTTGTAAAACTTGATATTCAAAGATGAGTGGCTTTAGTAAGCATCCGATGATCCCTGAAGTTCAAAATATGGGGAAAATCCCAGATGAATGTCACTTAGAAATTCCAAAACTAGCTCATTTTTGCAGCTTTTAATTAAATGTTTTTAAACTTTGCTAGAAAAAGAATGTTGACTTTAGAAAACATCCGATAATCCTAAAAGTTCAAAATTCTTCAATCAAGTGCAATACAATCCTACATTGTTAAATAATTTTAAATCATATTTGCTGAAGTTTCATAATTTCAGTTTGATACTTTATATAATAGGCAATTTTTAACTATTAGCGTGTGAAATTGAATAATTTGATTTCAAATTGAATGAAACAATTTTTTGATAGAAACATGGAAAAATTCTGGTTTTTGCTTGAAGATTTATCATTTCAGTTGAAAGTTCATTTCTTTGGTTGAAAATTTAACTAATTTATTTTTGTATGTTATTTATCGGTTTGACATTAAAATAGACTGCTTGATATTTTTTAATGAATGCATAAAACCGGGAATTATTTCAAATTTTTTTCAGTTTTAAATTTGAAACTTTTTCTGCATCATTCGAAGGATTCGGGTGAAGCATGAAACACTACTTTTTATTTATTTAAAGTTTTTTCAGTTTAAAATGGAAATCGTTTTTTTTTCTTTTACTTTTGTGCGTTTTTAAACAAACCATCTTATAAAGTATATATATTTTGCATTTACATAATTTTAAATTAGCGTGGAAACTAATTGAGGCGAATTGAGATGAAATCGCTACAGCCTCCGTGCATTTCGCTTTGCGACAATATCGAATTAGAGCAGGTCGTGAATTCTTGTAAATTCGGAAATAAGTAATTCAATCTTCAAATCTAATATTCGCTCGAATTCAGCGAACAATTTTTAGGGGGCCTAATTTATTTGAATGTGTCAGTAGGAATTAATTTCAGTGTCAGCCAATTCATTTTATTTCGCGAGATTTAAAGTCAAGCTTCAATTCGCCTGAATTTGTCAGCACGAATACAGTTAAAGGCTGGCCTATTCAATGGAATTCGTAAGCTATAACTAACGCGCTGGCCATAAAGGATCTGTTGTAAATAAATATCAAGGAGTCCCGTAGTTCAGTGGTCGCTCCCTGCACTTATACACTTGGGATCGCTGGTTCGAGCCTCGAAGCATGCAATTTTTATTAATTTTTTTCGAAATGACCTTGATCACGAATTAAAACGAATTGAAACGCGTCAAAATTTTCGCCGTTCACGGAATACCAACATAAGAAAAATGTAATCCTTTCTCCCTTGTTGCAGAGTTAAGTTCACAGTTCGATTGTCTACCTAATGGCAAACCTACTTCCTTTGTTCCTCGTGACAGATCTTCACCTTCTCCTGAGAGACATTTCTTCCGAAGGGATTTTCTTCTCCTATCGAGCCTCCTCTTTGAGCCAGATGTAGGTCTCCGCCTGGCGGGTATAATGCTGCTTCGAGGTTCGTAGCTCCACCTACAAGGCTTCCTTCTTCTAACGGAAATGGGTGTGGAATCGAATATCTGAAATTTATTTGGCTGATTCCCTTGAACAATTTGCAACGGACATTTGAACTTTGAAGATAAAAACTGTACCTTCGAAGTTCGAATGTCCGTTGCAAATTGTTGCAAATCCAAGGAAAAATTGTATTATCAACATCCGACTGTGACGTCTTTGCAATGTTGGAGACTTTCAATGTTCTCGCTGGAATGTACACATATATTATAAGCACTCTAATAGCCGGGCGAAAATAAACATAAACAGCGGCACGGTTACATCAATGACGCGAGAAGAACTCGAGGCCACTGTAATAGGTTCACGCCGCCCAATCATGGGGAATTATAGAGTACTGTTAGTTCCGGTCGACAGTCGAGCGGTCAGGACGCGTTGTGGTAGCTCTGGGAAATACGCCGAATTTACGTGGCCCAAGCATCCACACGGGGATAAATCTACGGGATTTGGAATTGAAGGCTGCTAGTGAACAAGTGGAATTGTTTTTCTTTAGATATGGGAGGGTGTTCATTAGGAAAAATGAAAGTATTCCAAAGCGATGGAGAGCATTGAGGTTATGGAAGCTGGTGGGGAAAAACTGGACAGTGGCGCCTCTCTACGGGGAATTAAGGAACCTAACTCGAAAACAGAAAGCGGGAACCCGGGCATTTCAAACCAAAACTCATCGGTGGGTGATGATAAGAAAAAAAAAACGCGGCCCAGGGCGACCTTATAAAGTGGAAAGGGAAGCTAAATTAAACGCGAAAAGTGTGAAAAATGTGGAAAGTTTTGTGGTGCGGAATAATACGTGGGAGAGGAACATCAATCAGGAAAAAGCGTTCGAAAGATCAGAGAAGCTCTTGCGCTCGCCGATCAGAAAGGAGGGAACGTCAGAACAGCCTTTGGGGACGTCTCAGAAAGAGGGTATGGGGAAAAGGGAAACCCTTATGAGAATACCAGGGCGAGATAAAAGTTCCAGCTTAACGGAGATGGACCAAGTGTTCCTCCTCAGAACTTGCCGGAGTGGGCTAGCCAAATTGGGGAATCCTTGAAGAAATGGTGGAGTGTGGAATTGAGGAAAGAAATGAAACCTCTGGTGGTGCAGCTCAAAGAGTTGAGGAAGTTAATTGTAGAAGGGCAGAAGAGGGAAAAGGCCGCAATGTCGGATCTGGAGAAAGCCAGGGAACGAGAGAAACAGCACCTGGAAGAAATCGAGGAGTTGCGATTGGAGAGAGTTTTTGACAGGAAAGTTGAAGGAGTGGGAGGATAAAATTCCAAACGAGATTATCGACATCCCTACACCACCTGAAGGAGGGGAGAAGGGCAGTGGATTTGAAGGAGAAATGGACAACAGAGCAGATCTACTTACGGGCGATGACAAGGAGGTCTACCAATCCGAGGAAAGAGATACCGAAGAGATGTCAAAACTCAGCTCAAACGGACTGAAGTGGCAACTGTGAGAGAGAGAAGCAAGAAGGAAAGTGCTCATCGTGAGGGGTTTCAGATCCAGAGGAAAGTTTCTAGCTAAAGAAATAGGCTGATGTCTAACAGCTTCAAGCCGACCGGAACGGGAATCACATTAGAGAACGAGTTCACTATCAGGGAGAAGGAAATTTTGGAATTGATCAACAAGAGGGCGGAAGCAGCAAAAAAGAGGGGGGCAACTACGAGTGTTCACTACTATATGACATGGAGAATCAACGATAGGAAATACTAGTGGAACGAGAAGGAGGGGAGGGTGGTGTAAAAACTTTTTCGTAAGCAAGAAAGGGAAACAGAAGGAAGGCAGGGGCACAATTAAAGGTGTAGTATAGAATATAGCGGGGCTGAAAGATTAGGGCTGTGTGGGATTTTCTCAAGTCGTATGACATAGTGATACTGCAAGAGATTTGGATCGAGAAAGAAAATGACACCTTTTAGCGTTACTGGACCAGGAATATGTATGGACAACCAAAGCAGCGGTGAGAGTTAAAAAATAAGGGGAGAGCGAAGGGAGTGAAAATCGTCGGGGAGTGCAAGAGTCTGGGCGGGAATTTCAAAATAGAAGAATGGGATTTGGGGCTAATGATCAGTGCGGTGAATAGTATCAGAACTTTAGTCGAGGGTATGCTGGAGAAAGGAGAAAAAATTGTGATACGAGGTGACTGGAATTCGAGAGTTGGATAGGAGTTGGGGGGAGGGGAGGACGAAGCGGAGATAGAACTGAGCAGGAAAATTTCTTTCAAGGAAATAGCGAAGGTAGCAGACTGAACGAAAAAAGGGAAAGCTGCAGGGGAGGACGGGGTTAGCATATAATTTATTAAGGGGTCATTCTACTATCTCAGCAAAAAAAAGGGTGATTTTCCAGAATTTTTTCCTCAACAACTACTTTATATAATTGAATAAAATTTTCAGCGTTTATTTATGCTGTCAGGGGTGTTCATTGAGCCCAAACATGTTTAATATATTCATTGGGGACATGGACGAACCTTGGGAAAAGGAGAACGTAGGGGGACAGTGATAGGAGGAACTAAGATATTTGAATTGAAGTATGTGGACGATGTCGCCTTGATAGCAGACTGGCCGGAAGGGCTGAGGGAAATGCTAAGGAAGGTCGAAAAATACGCAAATAGGAATAAGCTCACGATAAATGTGGGGAAAACCAAAATAATGATATTTAGAAAGCGGGGAAGGAGAGAAGAAAATGAGAGCTGAAAGATAGGAGGGGAAGAGCTTGAAGTAGTAAACAGTTTTGGATATCTGGGGTACTGGTTCTCTACAGGGGGAGTCAATACAATCCACATATCCAGATTAGCAGGGAAAGCAAGGAACGCATCGAACGCCACATGGGGAGTCATAAAAAGGGCGAGGATTAACAAATTGGGGAAAAAATTGTATCTGATGGACACTTTGGTCAAAGCGGAGGGATGTACGGAGTGGAAGTATGGGAGTGGGAAAGGAGCGAGGTAATGGAAAGGCTGCAGTGTAAGTTGGCCAAAATGGAAATGGGGCTAGACATTATAATACCGGGCTACATGTGGAGAACGGAATCGGGAAGACACAGTATAGAAATTGAGGCTAGGACAAGAGCGATCAAGTACCTAATGAGAATATGTGGGATAAAGGATGAAAGATGCCCGAAAATTTGCCTGAAAGAGGAAATAAGAGGATTAATAAATGGGAATCCTTCGAGATGGGAGAAAACATTCGAGAAAAAATGTAGAGAGGTAGAAGACGGGGAAACTATAAAATGGCTGTGGAAGGGGGAAGAGAGAAAAAGATCTTGAAGAAACTTATAGAGGGAATAGAAACAAGAATTGCTCAGGAATTTCAGAACGATTGGTCTAGGGTAGATAATTCATCTTACTGTGAGGGATATAAGAAATGGAAAACAACCCGCGGGAGAGAGGAATATTGGGAGGACTCAAAAACAAGTGACAAAACTAAAGTACAGTGGGGGAGGCTAAGGTGCGGGAATGTGAGAAAAGCGGGGTAAAAAGGATAGGAAGATGTTCCGTGCAGGTGGTGTGGGAGGGAAGAAGAGAGTCTCCAACATATTCTCAGATGCGAGGCGGCGTGGGAAGAGCTGGATGGCAAGTGGACAGAAGGGGTTAGAAATTGGTTGGGAAATAAAAATGGGAATGAGCTGGAGAAATTGATTGCAACAGCGCTTAAAGGGTAACCGGGCCCCATCCTCTGCGCGTACGCGAGAAATTTTGTAAAAAGGGCCAACAAGTGGGAACGTCCAGAGCTGTAATTATATTGTGATTGGAAATAACTGCATATGCGTATGACAGAGACATGTAGTCGACAAATGATTTATATTTTTTAATATATAAGTAACATTCACTTGTAATGTACAGTATCACAAAGAGTGGGTCATGAATGGGGCCTAGGATGGGGGTGGGTGGGGGGAGCAGAATGGAAGGCGAGAATGAGTAGCGATCCAAAATGTAAAGTAGGAAGAGCAGGGAATGGATGTTTGCCTGTTGTTTTTATAGAATAAGTACCTTTTCTTGTACATTTGCATAGCTGGACCAAAATGTAAAAATCTTTCAGGGTTTACACACTGAATAAACGTTATAGTTATAGAGTACAATGCAATCAGGAAAATATAAGACTAAAAAATAATAGGGTTTGTGATCCAAAGTCGGATCGAAGCCTTACATGTAACTGGTGATTACATTAAAAAGTCATTGTGTTAATTATGGTTTTCGAGGCTCTAATCTTTCGGCCATGCTCCAGTCAGTGCTTCTCTTCGCTCTTGTTTTATTAATTCTATCCAGATTCGAATTGAACCTTGACAAATATATCTCATTCATACCCCAGATTTCCCCCCGATTTTTGTAAAGCTTAATAATTTTCTACGTAACGATTAAATTTCTTGAAGCTCCGTAGGCTTTGAGATACCCACTGTCAGTACGATACTCGTGCTTCGCATTCAGTTTCCTAGGTCATAACACAAGTTAAATTCGAGGTACAAAATTTAAGAAATTCTTGATTTTTTTTAATTCGCATGTGATATATATTCCTTTGGAATAGAACTGAAGGGCCTATGACAAAGCGGATAGAGGGTCCCTGTACCAAGGGTTTCTGCTGAATATGGTTACAATAATTAATAAGCAGTTGCGGTCAATTATCCAGGGATGGTCCCGAAGGAATAACACCTAAGCGGAGGCGTAACAACCGTGCCGAAAGCTGAATGGCACCTGGGTGAGGTGTCTTAAACAGTGACTCTGGGATACCGGGCGACCTTTACATAGAGTATGCAGCCTTATTCTTGCACGCGGGGCTCTACAAGGATGGACGAACCCTTTCCCTAGCTGCTCGTGGGAGCAACAATGACACTACCAAAACACCAAGAAGTTGTAAATGCGGTTCAAAACGATCGAACGCGCAGAGCACCCGAAAATGGGTCGGCAAGCAATGCCGATTATCCTAGAGTTCGGGGTGCTGAAAATAATTTAGATGGAAACATGACGACGAACCGGCGAAACGCCCACATTGAGCGGACTGATCAACTCAAGGATAACTTGCTAGACTGCTACGATGCCAGCATTATCCCTGTTCACCGATGCTTTATGGCACGTATGCACACTCTGTGGTGCCAGAAACACCCTGAGCTTCAGCACGTTTCGATTCATTCATTGCGAAATCAACATACGCGCCCACCTCTGTAAAAATGGATATCTACGCGGAGCGCTTCCTCAACCGCTGCTTGATCAAGCTGCAGACGATGATGGGGAAATTAAGACCAACCGCGGAAAGCAGGCACCTTCTTACAGATGATCGCGATTTTAGTACAAATCGAAGGCTGTTCACTGTCCCGAGATCCACACCTTCTTCGTCGAAGAGGGAAATTCTTATACATTTAGCCATGAATATAATAAACAACAAAGAGGACATAGCGTATCCTTGTTAAACAACTTGTCTAATATCAAAACAATTACTCAGTGGCCCATTTACTCGTAAACACGCTTTAATACCTGCAATCCTGCATACGTTGTTCAATTGCTTTCAGGACTCGGGCCGAGGCAACGATTTCACAAGTGTGAAGTTAGCTGCCCGAGCGAAGATTTTCTCTGTGATCTGTCTCAAGCTTAATATTTGATAATAGTTTCTCCTGGTGTCTTTTATCCCGTCCCTAATATATACCATTCCACCCTTGCTATTCCTAACGCCGAATAACTCTATACTACGACTTCCTTTCATAGCGACCTTGACCAATTTCCAAAATAATGTTTTACTTTCTTCAAAGTCGATTTGCATTTTCTTCCACTTAGATTTTACCCTGACTTTCTTTAACTAGTTTTTTCACTTATCTTTTTTTGTCCCTATAATCGTTTTTCTGTGCAATTCTCCCATCATCGCTAAGGCCTTTAATATTCAACTTTCTTAGGTCCGCTTGCTTCTTTTTGTTAACGGCTGTGTGGATTTCATCATTCCAGGAAGCATCACCAGTCATTCTTCTACAACCTTAGTACCACACATTTCAGTCGAGGTCCTAACAATGATTTCCTGGAGCATAGGCCATGCTTCTTCTGTATCTTTATTTGTATTAGCATCTTCCAAATTTCTCTATCTATACATTCATTTATCTTATTCTGAAAATCTATTCGCAAATTCCGGTTGCTGTAAATTCTCAATCTTGATTGTCATCTGTTTCGTTTTGACATTCTCATCAGAGAAGGTATCATTTTAGTTCTTTTTCTCCTCCATCCTTGACATAAGTTTATTTTTGAGACTGGAAGATAATGATTTTTTCCACATTCAGAACCTTTCATAACCCTTGTACCTCTTACTAGTTCTCTCAGTCTCTCATCCGCAACAACAAAGTCAATTATACTATGGCTTTTGTTGTAAAATCCATAATTGTGGATAGAAAATTCAATTTTTTAGTAGAAAAATCGCCTTTTTGGTTTGAAATTTAAACCATTCAATTGACATTTTTTCTCTCTTGAATTAAAAATCTTTCTGGGTTGAAAATTTATTTCTTTATGCAGAAATTTGATCTTTTTTGGGTTAAAAGTGCAACTGCTCGGTTAAAAATGATTCTGTTCCGTTTGAAAAAAAAACTGTTTTGTTCAAAATTCGTCTTTGCTGGTTTTCATTTAACATAAAAATCTTTTTGGTTGATATATCAACAATTCAATTTTTGTTGAGAATAAATTTTTTTGTTACATTCAAAGTTTTTTTATTTTCAATTAAAATATTTTTCTAGATGAAATGTGAACTATTATATTTTTCATCGAGAATGAATTTTTTATTGTAAATTCAACTGGCTTCTAAAAAATTCGTCTTTTTAGCTTGAAAATTGAAATTTAAATGTTTAGGAATTCGGCAACTAGTTTGAAACTTCAACTGTTTTGTTGAAAGTTCGTCCCTTTCACTTGAAAGTTCTACTACTTGATTGGAAATTGCATCTCTTCGGTTGATAATTAATTTTTGTTGTTGAAAGTTTAACTATTTTATTGAGAATTTATTTAATTTGTTTAAACTTCAACTTTTTTGTTGAAAAGCTTTTGGGTAGAAAAGGCATCCCTCTGGAAAAAAACTCATCTTTTATGGTAGACAAGTTCTTGATTGAAAAGACAACTGTTTTCTAAAGAATTCGACTTTTCAGATTGAAAACTCTAATCTATCAATAAAATTAGATATAATTAGATAATTAGATTATCATTTCAAAATTCATCTCTTATGGTTCATATATTTAGTATAAAATGAAATATATTGTGACTTGAAATCTTAAGCGTTTTCTCTTGAACTCAACATGGTACCTATCCATTAATTATATTTAAAATAATTTTGTCCCCTATTTTCGTGAAAAATCACCCTGTTTTCCCTGTTTTGAGAGCATTGTGCGCTGTGAAGTCTGTTAAAATATTATGTTTTGTATTTTATTTTACGCGTTTATCAAATTAAATCGACGAACAAATTTTGACAATTTTCTTGGATCCAGTAATTTTTTTCTTCAGCTTCGATAATGACCGGCCATTCTCAAACATTGAAAGATTTTGAACATTGGCTGTAACGTATATATATATATATA